>JAQFZT010001143.1:0-17011 GCA_034696325.1 Camisiidae sp.
TTAATGCCTTGACAACTGTTGTGCAATACTAATAAAGTAGTAAGAATGGCACACCTCCTCTTTTTTCTAGTATCACTACATTTCATGTCAACATGTGTGGAGTAATTTAGCGATATTAGTGTCTAAAGTGAAGGGTGTATCGAACTCTATGCATAGCATTTAATACATTTCTAACATTACAATACATTTGTCACAGTATAAAGTCAAAGGGAACCAACGGTTTATCCATCTTTATAGGCATTCATAGCTTCCAAGCATTTATTAATACATGTCTTATGACTTTACTCAAGTGCACATCTTTTTCGAATTTTTATAAACTCAACTTACACTATAAATTGAATTTTCAATATAAATGATTAAGTTTTCTGTCACTCAATTGTGCAATATATTTAAGTATTTTATAGCCTATGTGTGATCTCGCAACGCACGTACAAAATTTTATTATCAAATTATTCGATTTCAGGTCCTCTCAATTAATTCATTAAAGTTGATGTGACCATTGCATGTCAAATTTTCATTAGCTTAAAGCTCACATTAAAAATTTAACCGTGAATTTCTCGATCTGAATCGATTGGACTTGAAATTGATTTTTTTCTTATTTACATTATGCCTACTTTTCTTTCATTTTAATTGAGGACCATTTTTCCTTAAGCTCTTAAGTAGAGCTCAATTATTATTTGATGACTTTCCTTATCCATTCAAACTTTGAATAAAACGTCAATTCATTTTCTAGTTCTTCAATAGTTTTACGACAAAAAAATCCTATTTATAGTCAATTTCAAGTTGAACTTCATTTTGAACACAATTGAATACGAAAAATGTTATTGTGAGAGAAAATTTGTTTTGAACTATTTTGATGTTCTAATTATTGATTCTCACATTTGCAATTAAGGAAATATGTTTTGATTATTTAGTAGAACATTAATTGTGATCTCGTTTAGAGAAAAGGAAGAGATTATATTGAAATCGAGTCACAAGACAGACTTGTGATAATAACTTGGTTTTGTTGATCGATTATGCATAAGTAGTGCATGAAGTTTGAAATATTGTTTTGGAAACGACATAATGTGATTAATTCATTAAATATTAGCAAAATTTTAGTGCATATTCCTATTGATGACGCCAATTAACGTCATTGCACTGCAAAATTCTGGTTCAGCTCAAACGTTATGATTGTTTTTGTAATTGAGCGACATTTCCAGCTGAAGAACCTAACAGTTGGTTAACTCAATTATCGTCACTATTTTCAAGGTTTAAAATAAAACAGAAAATTATAATTTCCTTCAAAGTGAACTTATTGTTGAAATGAAGACTATTGTTATTACTATTGAAAACGTGACTGTTTTGTTGAACTAATTTATAGTTAAATATTTTAAGGTTATTGCCGTTTAGGTCGAAACAACACATTATAATTGAGAGTCGAGTAAATGTCGAAAATAGAAATTTTATTTGAAGGTCCAACACATATCTGAGAGCAAGTTTAGAGTGAACTTTCAAAAAGTTCACTGTTTCATAACTTCGCACTTTTACGAATCCGTCTCTGGCCTTAAAAAATATTGTGAAACATCACTCAACAAACTATATAGAAATGGATTCGTGAGATTCCAATAACTTTCGCATAATTTATTCCGAAAATAATCTTTCAATTCATTAAACATTTGGAATAATTCTAAATGATTTATATCACGCATTTATAGAATAATTGAATTTCTGAGATCTCTTTCATTGTTTTATCTGTAAACTTGACTTTTAATTCGTTAAGTTTTTATGAAGTTTGAGCGCAAACAGACAATGATGTGCAGTGATTGCAATTACTGTATACTTTATTTTCTAATCAAATACTTGTATTAGATTATAATAATGTTGTACTGATACTAAACTACTTATTGTGATTCAGTTCATCAGATGAACTTAATCGAAACCATTAATGGAAAGCTTTTCCATCACGTCTTTTCGTAATTTATTTATTATATTTATCTCAAATTCAAACGTTATTCCATTCAGTATTGTTTCTTATAGAAAATTGCTTTCAACCCAATTAGGTTTAAAGTTTTTTCAATTATTTACTGCGAAACCAAACCGATTGAAATAAAAGATCGAAAGATATATAAGAAATATTAAATCGATTGAAAAGTTGAAGTTGTTTGAGGAAAATTGGGTTTATATTTTTCACATGATATTCACTTTTAGAGTAAACTTGAGGGCTTTGAAAAGGAATGAACGTTGAACTAAGTGAAGAAATGTCTCATTTGAACCATAAATTTTGGCTCAAACTAAATGCAAAAAATAACATAACACTCTTCCTCACTATAACTATGCCTCAAAATATTTGAAACTATAGTTTAATTCAAGTCAAGACTCGATTAATGTAATTGTTTGGTTAAGAAGATGAGAGTCTACCAAATGACCAGACACTGAAACAAGAATACTCTATATTTTTTTATTATTTAGAGTGCTCTCAATACAAATAATTTGTTTGAGTCTTATTGTTTGAATAATTTTGATATCGTGTTAGTATAAAAATTGAGAGAAGAATTAGGATTCGATTAGATCTCGGTTTATGATATTCTTCATGAACTAGAATTGTTTATCGTATCAGTTATTATACATTAATTATGAAAATACGTGAAACACATTAGAGATAATCCATTTTAACGGACGCACCTTTTTTAATAAACAAATTGTCCTCAAAGGTTTAAAATGTATGCCCACATCTTTTCTATTCATTTCACTGACATTAATCGTGCATTTGGTGAGCAATAATTGTTATATTCAATCGAAAGTAGGTTTTAAGGTTAGCGAACTTATGGCAACCAATGCCTTACAATCATGCCTTTTACTGAATACTGTGATCGCATTACTGCCCAGCGTTTTAGAACAGTTGTGTCTCTATCTCACAGTCGCGTCAAAAGGCATACCTATAGTCACTGTACTTTGGAAGCGGTGAAAACCCGTTCTTTATCTTCGGGCTGAGAACTGGGAGGATATTGGCCTCACTTCAAAACCACATGCAGTGAAACCGTCAAGTTTAAGGGAGAAACAAATCTAAATCTTTTTTCCTTTTTCAACATCTACTGTATGTTGTTTTCCTTAACTGCCTTTTTCTAAGTTCTAATTTATTCCATGTTTTGGGAATTAGTGCTCTATTGACATTCAAGGAGAGTACTAGACAACTAATTGAGTTTCAAACTAATTTTCATTTATATTATCAGCCAATTCAGCAATAGATCATCAATTTTCATAACAAATCCATTATAATCTTAATGCATGTAATATTTCATTATTATCAAGACTATCAACTTGTTGCTTAAGTTCGATTTTAATTAAATATCAATTATTCAATGGTTTATTTGTTGCTCAATGGAATTGAGCTAACATTTCAACAGTTAAAAGGCTAACAATTTTCAATAATTGTAACGGATTTCATGTTGTTTTGACTCATCATTAATAATATCCGACACTGTTATCTTCTGCGGAAAAGGAATCTGACGTTAGACAATGTCCTTCTTATACTAGTGTGAGGTTAAACACCTGCAAAACAATATTTAACTAATCGGAAACACTATATAAATAGACAATTGTAGTGCTTTTGAATGAAAATGAATGAATCTGTTCCTTTGCATTGTTAGATACAGATAGAGAAATACAAATATTTTCTTCTATTATAGATGAGATGATGAAATTAATAGCAGTTTCAAGTGATTTATGAAAGTTTGAATCAGAAACTACTCAATTAAAAGATGACAACAACGGGCTGTTGCGATCTTATGCGAAACATGGGTGACAGTCGCAGTACAGATGATGGAGACACTAATGTTATTAATGGTAACATTCCTACGTCTCCAACAATAGAATATCCCAAAGCATTAACCATATCATCATTGGGTTCGGGACCTTCGAATATAATTCATCGAAGTCGTGGTCATAAAAGAACAAAAAGTGCAGGAAATAACAGTTTACGCGATTTTTCTTTATATACCGCAACCGGTCTTTATGCTCATCAGCCGAGAAACAAAACTAATCTTCGATTATATTCTTCTAGCAATTTTCCAATAAAGACATCATCAGAATTGAATATTTACGATCTTTTAGCTTCCAGTCATTACAGAAATGGCATCGAAATCAATTCTGATTCGCTCAATATTGAACAACAACAACAAAACGGTAAAGCAATGCGTTATTTCCTTGATTTGAATTGAAAATACCAGTAATTCCTTTGAATATTCCAATTAATTTATTCGCACAAAAATAGGTTACCTATTAATGAAATGAAAGTGCTCTAAAACTAGTCAAATAGCATATATTGAATAAATGTTTTTATATTAATACCATTTTAATTACATGTAATTTTATATCTTGAAGGTGTACAAAATGAAAGAGAACAGCCGCCAATTTGTGGATTTATGTCTTTCCGTCCCAAATGCCTTCAGCGTTTTGCGACAATTCAAGCGTTCGTTTTCTTCTCTTGTGTTCTCGTGACTCTACAGCAGGCACTTTCTTCCGGATATTTTAATAGGTAACAGATTCTAGTGATTGAATAATGATTTCGGTTTATCCTATCGGTAGTTAAATAAATGTAAAATTTGATGTGTTTAGTGTGATCACGACAATAGAGAAGCGATTCGACGTGCCGAGTAAAATAACAGGTGCTATAGTGAGCACTTTCGAACTCGGAAATCTGCTCACTATTATATTTGTCAGCTATTTCGGTACTCATCGCCACATTCCTCAATGGATTGGAAAAGGGATTGTTATCACAGGAATTGGTTCTATTGTTTTTGCGATTCCACACTTTATGGATATCAACAATCCTTTAGGTTTGTAGTGATTTACTAACTATTTTGAATTTTAAGTTCATTTTTGGTCTTAATTTGAAATGCAGAAAATGTTAACGTTTCGGGTCACCTCTCGGATAATACATGTCTTATCCCAACTCCAGCTCTAAGTTCTCCTGTTTTAGAGAAGGCGAGGTAAGGGCTTCTTCGAGTTTGTCTAAACATCATTTAAAACTTCTGCATTGAATAAATAATGCATTTATTTGTTTATTTATTCAATAAAGTTGAATAAATAATTGAATTGAGTTGAAGTGGTTTTAAATGATTTTTGATGAATCTATTAGTTAAGAGAATAATTAGTGGCCAAGTTTTAATTTTAATTTTTAATTTTTTGTTTTTGAATATATAGTCATTTTATAAACCCTTCAGCGCCTGGTAATGACCCGACTTGCGTTGAAGGCGGCACTTATAATGCTCCTCATATTCTGATATTCATGTTGGCAATGGTACTGATTGGATGCGGCGGAACACCGATTTTCACTCTCGGAACCACATATATTGACGATCATGTGAGGAAAGAGAGCTCTTCCATGTATATCGGTATGAAAGCATTCAGAATCCACTTTCAATAATTAATAATTGTCTCGTTTAATCGATTAAAGGCTGTATGTATAGTATGGTTGCTTTCGGTCTTGTCTGTGGTTTTCTTCTCGGAGGATATTTTATTCAAGTCCATGAAAACTCTTTCGGTTCCGGAACAGTGCCATTAGATATATTTCCTGGTCATCCAAAGTAAGAAAATTCCATCAATGATTCATCTTAGAGTTGCTTTTACTGTTGCTATCATAAAGTCATTACATAAAAGTCTTATAATTCTTCGTAACATCAATAAAGTAAATGTAACTGCAGTTAATTAGATATGAATCAAGCTTTTAGTAGAAGTGAACTTTTGGTGAACTTTAATCACAACAGTATATCTTCTATAAATATACTGAACTTCTGTAGAATAATCTTATATTGATTCTAACCGTACATTATCTTTAATATGAAATGAGTTTATTATAAGTTATTTATTAATGTGATAATTTATACAATATGTCTTAAAATTGATAATAGCTTAAGTACTGCCATGAACTTGATAATTATGGAACTTATTAATTGTACAACTTATTAATTAATTGATGATATAATTAATATATAGATGGATAGGCGCGTGGTGGGCAGGCTTTATCATGCTTGGTATTCTTCTAATTTTGGTGAGACTTCACCGAATTTACTTCACGAATTTCATTATTATTCATTTCAATTCATTCTTTGTTTGTAAACCAGATATCGATTCCATTCTTTGCATTTCCAAAGAGTCTTAAACCAAAAAATAAAGAAAAACACGTTCGATGTTTGCAATTGGAAATACTCGACGAACAAATGCATAAAACTAAGTTTGCAATAACGGAATCGGCTAATAATACAATGTCTTCAGTACAAGCTCAGAATCATTCGAGGCATAAATACGGTCGAAATATAAAAGAGATTCCTTCATGTATGTGGCGTTTGCTCACAAACCCAGTTTATATGACGACATGTCTCGGCTCTTGTATGGAGTTAGCGATCGTCAGCGGATTCTTAGTGTTTTTGCCTAAATATTTGGAGACTCAGTTCAGTTTAGGTAAATCACAGGCCAATCTTTTTGCCGGTGGGATCGCAGTTCCGGGCGCTTGTGTTGGTATCTTTTTAGGCGGCTATTTATTGAAAAAATTTCAAATGAAACCTAAGGGCGCGATTCAATTCGTACTATTTTTCAACTTAGTTTGTATGGGTCTTTACACTGCTTTATATTTTCTCGGTTGCGATAATGTTCGTATGGCCGGCACCACTCTTCCCTACGCCAATAAGTAAGTTCTAAAGTTACCACACTTTCTAATCTTTCAATTCAAGTATCAAAAGCTACTCTTATATAAAGTCCAAATATTTATAACTCATGGGATAAGCATCAGACCATTCATTTCAATCAATCAATTTATAGGAAAGCTTATTGTTGAAAGGTTAGAGGTCATAATATCGGTTGATAGTGACTTAATAAAGTTACTGAACCCTTAGGAAAAGAGCTCAAACTAAACAATATAACGATTCCTAACAAGAATTTAGTTTTATTCAATTAAATGGGTTTGAAGTGATATTATTTTTCTTATAAATAGAACACATTGCACATTAAAATTGATAATTTATTTATTTATCTAAAATGAGATCTTAAGTTTTCCATATAATTATTTTTAATTCTATTTATTTATTTGAGTAATTGTTTTTTTCAACTTAAGCACAACATTTCAAGCTGTTTCACTGGTTCATGACTGCAATATTGGATGTCGATGTTCTGTCAACGAATTAGGTTAACTCAAACATTACTTTTTAGTCATACAGTATTGTTTAACTCCATCCTTTGCTTATTTAGAACCAGTTTGTGATACGCAAAGCAAAATCAGTTATTACTCTCCGTGTTTTGCTGGTTGCAGATCAGCTGAAGGACCGCGACATGTGAGTCCACTTCTAAATATCGTATCCATTGCTTATTTGATTTGAGATTTCACATATTTATTTTGTTGTTTAGACTCAAAACTACAGTAACTGCGCCTGTATTTCTCTCAATATGACGTATCAAAACAATCAAGAAGTGACTGCAGTTCCATTGGCAACAGCGGGTCCGTGTCCTCAGATGTGTCAAGCGATGATTCCTTTCATGATCTTATTATTTGTTATAACTTTGGTCGTATCCATTACTCAAATGCCATTACTTATGATCACTTTAAGGTTAGGCTTAATTGTAAAATGAAAAGTTTTCATAAATATTAAATGATAATTAATTTATTGTAATAGATCGGTTGAAGAAGAGGAAAGATCTTTAGCATTAGGCATGCAGTTCGTTATATTTAGACTATTCGGTTACATCCCATCGCCTATTATTTTCGGAAATGTAATCGATTCAACATGTATAGTATGGAAAGCTCATTGTGGACAACAGGGAGGCTTCTGTTTGCTCTATAACATTGAACAGTTCAGATTAAGGTTATTCAAAATAGTTTATCAGCTTATGTCTTAACGATTATCAAAATACTAACGTCTTATATACATGTATTTAATAGATATGTTGGAGTTTGCAGTGGTCTGAAAGTAGCGGCGGGTCTGCTATTCTTTCTCGATTGGCTTCTCATTTGTTGGAGACATAAGAAAGATCTGGACAAACCTCAAGCTTTATCTGTTGGCGAAATAGTTTCTTCCATAATATCTTTGGATAGATTATCAGTTTTCGGATGGAATACTGGTATTAAAGAAGACGATGAAGAGCAACAACCATTAGGTCCAGATTCCGATTATAACAGTGCTAACGATCCCGACGAACAAGAATTGAATGAAAATGACTTTCCAAACCTTACTCGATATAGTTTGACAACAAACCAAAACATGAACTTCGGAGTGTCTCATGTTTGAGACACATATTTAATATAATTAGACGAAGAAAAGCTGATCACTGTTTAAATTGAAGCACTAAAAGACATTTATTTAGATATTTTAGGAATTATTTTATTTTTACTGTGATATAAACACCGAAGCATTCAATCATTGATTGCAAATCTGAATCAATTTTACAAATTTAAAGACAAAAAGAGCTGAAATTATTTACCGATCAAGACTTGAATATCTTATTAATGAGTTTAATAAGTTTAGTTGATTTGCTTCTTCAGCAAAGCTTAAATGTAGTTCTTATCAGACTATGATATATATTGTATTTTAATGCGTATTAATAAGAATACTTAGTATTACTTCAACAGTAATATTAATGTTTTAATCAGTTTATTAGTTCAATAGTTGTTATAATATTATGTAACGACAAATCTTTAGCATTTTTAGCAGTAATGACTAGTGTTTACATTAAGTATATACTAAAGTATATGAAGTTAAGAAACAGTAAATAATTCTATTATCAAATTATAACTTAATGCTAATTCGGTGTATTTGATAGAAATGTTAAATTAAGTTCAATTTTACAATCAAAGCATTTATGTTTAATTATTTATTGACTTATAATTTATTTCTGGAATAGTTAGCTTTTAATCAGTTTATAAACTTATTTAACTTATTAGTTCACAGATGACTAAAATGTATGTTTGCTTATAGTTGTGATTAATGCGTATGACGTGAAACTAACATATCGTAAATGATGTATTCAATAATAATATATTTCATTTTTGAATAACTGTCAATATTTACTTTACTTCATAGCCTCATTCAACTTTTGATCTCTTTTCACTTCAACACTAACTTTCTTACAGTTCTTTTCTTACAGTTTTTTGTCTTTATTCAACAAATATTTACTCTTATCTGCCAAACATTCGATTACTTTACACTTACCGTAACTTTACTCTAATTAATAGACTCGAAATACTGTTTAGTTGTATAAATCAAGGAATAAGAGTTTGTTTTTATGCTTTTAAAAGGAAAACATTTGCGTTTTTTAAGTACTTTCAAGAATTTGAATAAAGTTTAGATGAAATGGGATTCCGTTAGAATGAAATTCCGCTACAATTGAAATAAATGCCCACTTTATTAGTGCTATTATTCTTAATCCTCCAACACTTCTTGTAGTGATCTGTTTGAGAATTCAATTGAGTTTTTCTCAAACCATTTGCTTTTAAGTATCTTTGAAGAAAAGCACACTTGTGAGTAAAGTCGAATTTTTTATCGCTAACTCGTGAAGCTTTTATGTACGTTTCACTATTTCACTTGAATTTCCCACGACTTCATGTAATAAATTTCAACAACATTTTTTCAATGTGTACATTTCAAGGTTAACTTTTGGGCATTACATGTATGTTAATAGAGTACTATTCCAATAGTGCTATACATTATACACAAAGGCTTTTCCATTCAAAGTTCGAAGAGAAAAGCAGAAAATTTCACCAGAATCAACATTATGAAAAAGTCCACCAAAAGTCAACATTAAAAAAATTTTTCTCGAGGATCACATCTGAATACACTTTCGAAATTTGATACAAAGTATCTTAACCTTAAATCTAACTTTTATATAATCGAAAAATAATTATATTTCAATGCAAACCGCTATGAAATATTTGGTTCAACCAATTTTCACCCTAAAGGTTCGAACATAAGATCAGAAAAGGGTAGAAAACAGTCGACAACACGTGAATTGAATGTCAAAATGTAGTTGAAAAGCTAGGGCTCACATATTTGATAAGTTTGTGTCAACATTTTCAGAATCATTATAAAGAACAAAATTCAATTCAAGGCTAAGATAATGTTTATCAATAACATAAAACTCATATTTTTGGTAACATTTCAGATTAAATCGAAATCAAGATTTTGATTTTGAAAACGAAAATTTATTGAATTAATTCAAAGATAATGATCGATTCGATGCAAATAAGATTATTTGATTGAACCAAAAGATTTGGCTTTAAATGATAGATCCGACAAAAATGAAGTCAAATTTTCTTCGGAATCTTCGGATATTCTAAATATATTTAATGTATAACTTGCGAAATTGCGGCCCACGAATGGTTAATATTGAAAGAATATTTTCCTGTGAAATACAATAAACATTAAACATGTAACCCATTATCAGATTGCACTCAAAGATCGCAATTTTATTGAAACTACTCTAAAACTTCATTAGTCTATCGGTTTATGGCTGAAAATGCGTTGAACTCTAAAGTTATAATAAATTTAATAGTTTTATTAGTTTTATTGTAATTTTTATCTTTCTTAAAGATGTGATAATTTTGAAAGAAAACATGAAACGAATTGAGACGAAAATATGAATCAAAATATTGAGAGTAAAACTTTTGGCGATTGTTTGTGGCAAAGAAGACATTAAACTTGCATTCACACAATTAAGGCCCGCCTATGCTATCAAAGTTGGGAAAAGGCCGGGAGGGAAAAGAGCTTTGAGTTGAGTTTCAAATGTCTGCGATACAGACTTGCGTACATTCACAACATTTATTTTCGAGATTATCAATAGACTGGATTTGGTTGCCTTCACGACCGACTATTTTTACATGAAAAATATGTTATTTTGTGTAAATGTTGAAGCATTTGAAAACTTAATAACTTAATGACTTAATTGCGACATAAAGTTATATAACATAATGAAAAACTGCATCAGAAGTTGATTTGTGAAATGACTTGTGTTAACACTTATCGGTGTTATCGTCTCTTCAATCAAATAATTATATTTTATTTATAACCAAATGATTGAATGAAAGCTGAAATGAGTTTTGAAACCAACTTCACAAGTGATGACCGACTTTCACATCTGAAACACAATTCTCAACAAATGTGAACACAATTCTCAAGACAATCTTCAGAACAGAGTCTAGAACTATATTTAGTGAATATAAATAAATAGGGATTCGATTATATGAAAAAACTCGTCTGATTAGTGATGTCATAGAAATGTAATCCACTTTTTTCTTGTTCAACTTGTCTGGTGATGTCCTTCGATGCAAAATCTCTTATAATCTCAAACGCTTTGAGACGCTTTGCCATCAAATACTTATATTTAAATACTTCAGAAACATTTCAAATAAGTTTTCCCAACACTTTCTTTCTCTCATTTCTCTCTATTTGTGGTCCGAAATATCTATAGTTTTCTCATTTCAAAGAAAAGTTCTCTTAAGGTTTGTGTTAAAGTTTAGATTTACTGATCATTCATATCAAAATGAGATATTTTTTAGTCTAATTCTCAATTCGTATGACATGAAGTGGTTTTCTCGTGAAATGAAGAGCAAAATCTGATAACTTGATGAAGAACTTGAACAATATTTGATATTAAGATGTTTCTGGATGTTAGACTTGTTAAGAATGTATAGAATAGTTTAGCATAAGTTGTCTTATAGTAAATGTATTGGTGTTGAGAGTGATTGTGACCTTGATTTGGATTCCGTCACTGGTTTGGTGTTTAATTCTTGGCATGTAATTGATAGTTGAGGTGCGCATGAATAGAGGTTCCGTCACTTGGAATGGTTGGCATATAAGCTAAAGCGAGGCTCTATTTATTTGGATTTCAAAACTAGTTTGGATAGTTTGGAGTAATACTTGTTTTTTCTCTAAACTCTCTATTTTATCTCATATTAATGATAGAAAATAATTGGAAGCGATGACAAGTAAACCAATTGCTTCCTTTCCTACGGGTGACACCACTACTACTAATGGCAAACATTGCAGACCTGATGATGACTTCACTAATGGCAAAGTATTAGATCCGAAAACACTGACCAATGCTATCACTGATATGAATGATTTACCAAAAGTCATCTCAAGTGATATATCAGGAAAACCTGCTGTGAGTTATATGAATAGCAATGCTTCACAACCTTCACAATTAGCATTAGAAGTTTCGTCACCAACCAATCCAACCAATACTGCATTTGCATTAGTAAATGATGAAAGAGAATATTCCTGTGGCTTATGTTCACTGCGCCCGAAATGGCTCCAAAAGTTCGCTAATAAACAGACATTTCTCGCGATATTTTGTTTGACGAGTGTTTTGCAGGGCATGTATTATACATACTTTGTTAGTGTTTTAACAACTATTGAAAAACTTTATCAAATCCAAAGCAAAACAACAGGAATGATAATGAGTGCCACAGAAATTGGCCAAATCGGTGGTGCACTTCTGTTAACATACTATGGCGGACATGGACACAGACCTAAATGGATAGCCTGTGGAATGTTGATCTTCGCTTTCGCTTCAATACTATGCTCAACACCTCATTATCTTTTTGGTAGTGATGTCGGCATACGGTTGCCAAAAGTCAAAAGTGATTCCACGGAAACATTGGACACTTTGAAACTTAGAGAACACAGTTCTAAATTGTGCTTTATATCAAACTATTCATTTTCATCTTCTTCATCGTCACCCTCATCAGCATCATTGCTATCGAACAATCCCACAAATTTGAAGTATTTAGAAAACCAATTAAATAGTTTGAACTCAAATGAAAGTGAAATATTGCCGACAAAGTCATTGTATGCTTCTAAGTGTGATCATCCAGAAACTATCGAAACTAAAACAAAGATAACAAACACAGTTCTCAGCATATTCTTTGTCAGTTTGCTATTGATAGGAATCGGTGCCACAGCCGTTAACACCCTCGGAATCCCTTATATCGATGATAATGTGGCCCCAAAGGAATCTCCTCTTTATTTTGGTATATATTTATAAATAATAAGCTATTCTTGTCAACACTTCGTTTGCCAATAGAACCCATAATTGATTCCCAAATTCTCAAACATTTTAAAGTATTAAAAATAAAAGATTAACTGCATATCAAAGAGAAAAATTGAATGAAAATTCTTAAAGCTCTTCTTAAAATGTTATTCGTATTTAATATTATAAACTCTACCTTAAAGTTGTTTATTTGACTTAAAATTCAGATGTAGTTTCAACTTGAGTACAGGTTTAATGCTAATGATGTGCTTTTGGAATTAGATTTTATCAAACAATTTATTCATTTTGATTCATAGGTATAACTATTGGAGTGAGAATTTTTGGCCCCGTTTGTGGTTTTTTATTAGGATCTCTTTGTACAAGCGTTTATGTGGAATTTCCATTCGGTAAGTCTAGAAGTTATCAATTTGTGCAGAAAAGAGTTATGAATCTAGTTCTATCACTTTTACCAATACCGGTATCACTTTATACGCTATAACCTCTTTACTTACTGTTCCAGTTTTTCATAATTCAATCTTTAGTACAGTATTTTCTAGTACTAGTATTCGCATAACATATAAGTTTCCAGTTATATAAATAGTAAATTAATCATTAATTTGCATTTTTTAAAGGCTTAAATGAAATGATTGATGAACTAAAAAATCATGATTCAAAATATACAGTTATCATAATTATTACTGAGAAATGTTTGAAAAAGATTGAATCAAAGGATTTTTTAAAATAGGGACTTCAACTTTGACGCCCAATGATCCGCAATGGATCGGAGCCTGGTATGAATGACTTCCATTCCAATCCCATTCCAACCCAATTCCAAATTGCAATCAAATGACAATTTAATTGACCCGCAGGTGGTTAGGCGTCTTCATAGTGGGCATCGCATTAGCTCTCACTTCTTTCCCAATGATGGTATTCCCCAGAAGACTACCTCAACCTGATCCCAGCTCTTACTGTCATATTCAACAGCAGAATAACTTATTAGAACAGCAAAGACTTTTGGCTAATGGAAAAGTTTCCGCGGATGTTACCATTGATAAGCAATTAACAGTTGACAATGAAATCGCTTTAATGAAAATGGCGAAGAGAAATGAAAAGCCGTCTCTGAAAGACTTTCCAACTGCTATGAAACGTTTGCTTAAGAATGATATCTTGTTATGTCGCACAGCCAGTAGTGTTTTGCATATACTCCCAATCGCAGGATTATATACTTTTTTGCCTAAATATCTGGAAAGTCAATTCCAATTAACAGCCACTAAAGCAAACATGATTTCAGGGATGGCAGGAATCTTCGTCATGGGTATCGGAATCTTCGCGAGCGGTTCTTTCATGAGGAAATACAAGCCAAACGCGCGATTTGTTGCGCGTTGGATAGCATTGGCTGCTCTTCTGTATGCCATAGGAATGGTTATATTGATGTTTCTCGGATGTCCTCTTAACAACTTTGTTGGACTCAATGTTGAGAGGTTTGATCATCAACTTTTAGTTTTATTACTCTATAAATTATATCATTTATTCTAATTTCTCCTTTCTTGCAGTGAGAATCATGTCAATAGTTCACTGTTAACCTGTTCTGATGAATGTTCGTGTCCTATCGGCGAATATTCTCCAATTTGCACGAGTAGTGGAATTACATATCTATCTCCATGTCTGGCCGGTTGTACTTCTGTTAACTCATCGAATAATGAAGTGATTTAATTACTTAATTACTTTTCAATTTAAACATTGACTCATTTTTGTGTTTAGTACGTATATTCTGATTGTAAATGTCTTCAACCGAATGTCACTGCGAAGAACGGTTCATGTCCTTTAGAGTGCAATAATCTCTTCTGGTATATCATTATATTTTCACTTTTTGTACTCATTCACTCCACATCTGAAGTCGGATCGATGTTACTTACATTGAGGTAATCCATTCAATTCAATAACTTCTATAGCATGAGATCAACGATTTTTTCGCTTCAATTACTTTAACAGATGTGTTGATCCTCAAGATAAGGCAATGGCTTTAGGCCTCATCTCATTTGCTATTGGCTTATTCGGTAAGTGATTGATCTGAAAGTTATGTAAACTGATGAATACCTGTTGGAAATTTAGGAAACGTTCCGTGTCCTATCATTTATGGTGCTGTTGTGGACTCGGCGTGTCTTTTCTGGGAAGGAAATTGTGGTAAACGCGGCGCGTGTCGGATATACGATCCCGTCAAGTTCAGACAAGTGTTTCATGGGGTCACTGCTATCATCATGTTCGCCGCTTTCATCGTTGATGCCATTGTTTGGTACAAAGCGCCATCCATTCAGTTCCATGAAGACAACAAACCAGTCAATCTCAATCAGAACACTTCTAACGATCGACTCAAGGAAAATGATTCCGAAACTGTCCTTTAAATTTCACTTCAACTACAATTCATTTTTGCTAATATTTTTGTATTCGTGCCAAACAATTGTCTTAAACTTTTTCTAGTAAATGTATTTATAAGTTAATTGTGTCTCAACTCATGTTAACTAAAACTACTGCCCATTAAATACTTTGAATCTATTTTTAGAGTTTTCAAAGGGCCATATTATGAACTTAATATAACTTCTTATAAGCGGTTCCCAAACTTTCAGATTATTATCGATTTCAAGTAATGGTTTGTGTACTAAAGATTGGGAGCTATTCATGTACAGTAACTTTAATGCCGATATTCGGATAAAAACATTATACATTCATGTTATATGACTATCATTTAGTGATTCTAATTATAAACAATTTTGTGTTCAGACATTAAACTTTAAAGTTATTGTTCTTTAATTAATATATGGTAGGAGTTGGCAGAACTCATAATCAAATTGTTCATAAGTATTAACGTGTAAATCAAATATTTTCACATTTTATAACTTAATGCCAATCAAATAAAAGTAAACTTAAGTCTGATTTTTGAACATTGAAAGCAAATCAATTGTTACCTTCTATTTGATGGAAATCTTCATTTGATAACTGCAGAGACAAGACTTTGAACCCAAAGTTGATTAAATTTAAATCAAATTGAAAGCGATTAAATGGGACACAAATGAATGCTTCAACTAATTTTAATAAACATATTTAGAAATATTGAGAATACAATCGAATTAATAAAAAGAATTTAAACTGAGAAAAATTGAAATTATCAAAATTTAATAAAGGAGTTTTCAATGGATTCTTTTGTTTAAGCGCCACCGCGTAAACGAAGGACCAAATGAAGGGTCGACTCTTTCTGGATATTGTAGTCGCTGAGTGTGCGGCCATCTTCGAGCTGTTTTCCAGCGAAGATAAGTCTCTGCTGATCCGGAGGAATGCCTTCTTTGTCCTGAATCTTGGCTTTAACGTTTTCAATAGTATCTGAGGGCTCGACCTCTAGAGTAATGGTTTTTCCGGTCAATGTTTTCACGAATATTTGCATTCCTCCTCTCAAACGGAGCACTAAATGAAGTGTTGATTCTTTCTGAATGTTGTAATCGCTGAGAGTTCGACCGTCTTCTAGTTGTTTACCGGCGAAGATAAGGCGCTGTTGATCCGGAGGAATACCTTCTTTGTCCTGGATTTTTGCTTTCACGTTCTCAATGGTATCGGACGGCTCAACCTCTAGAGTGATGGTCTTTCCAGTCAATGTTTTAACGAATATTTGCATTCCTCCTCTCAAACGAAGAACCAAATGAAGTGTTGATTCCTTTTGAATGTTGTAATCAGAAAGTGTTCGGCCGTCTTCTAGTTGTTTACCGGCGAAGATAAGACGCTGTTGATCCGGAGGAATACCTTCTTTGTCTTGAATTTTTGCCTTAACGTTTTCTATAGTATCTGAGGGCTCGACCTCTAGAGTGATAGTCTTTCCGGTCAATGTCTTGACGAATATTTGCATTCCTCCTCTCAAACGAAGGACAAGATGAAGGGTCGACTCTTTCTGGATATTGTAGTCGCTGAGAGTTCGGCCGTCTTCGAGTTGCTTACCGGCGAAGATAAGGCGCTGTTGATCCGGAGGAAT
>JAQFZT010001144.1:0-17009 GCA_034696325.1 Camisiidae sp.
AATCTACTCATTTGTAATTGATTTGTAAGACCTTATGTTAAATTATTAATAAATATGAAAATAGGTTGTATGTAATGTACATTTTCCTGTATCTTTACATATGTATGTACAGGTACTCCAGGAAAGTTATGCAGAGATCTCTTCAGATCAAGTGATAAACTCAGATCAAACATTCAGGGAAACATACAGATTGTAATGTTAATCAGTAATAGCATTGAATAGTAGTAATCATTATTAGCATTGATTAGTGGTTATGAGTTGTGAAACCCTTATAAATCTTTACGACTTGCTGAGTGATGGATACATAACTTTCCTCGAGTAGCTGTACTGTACGTCATATTAAATTACTTTCATTTTTGATTGTTTTCAATTAACAACTGTTATAATTTAGCTTACATTCAAAGTCCACTTTATTCGATGCAATCAAAAGTGGAATCTTATAATTAGAGGTAAAAATAATAATCGATTCTTTGTTTATTTTAAGCTTAATTGTGTTTTAACTGAAATAATCGATAATAAACCTAATGCTATATAAGATTGAAAGTGATTCAAGACTTATGTTAGAATTAGTGTTGATTCCGTTCCTAATTTTTATTTCTATTCCCGTTCCCGTTCCGTTCCTAATATTTTTTACATTTCTATTCCTATTCCTATTCTTGGAACGGAATCAACACTAGTTAGAATTGATGATAACGACTACTATACATAATGTGTAAGTTTGACATTATTTTAGAAATAAGTTATAAAAGAGTTAACTTATAAGAGAAAGAGAAAAGCGTCACAACCATAGATCGAACTTTTTTATTTTGAAGGAAAACCCAATCAATAAAGTTTTATCTTAACATAAAAGCAATTTTTATGATATCAAAACTCAAAGTAATGAGACTTTAAGTCTATTATTGAAAAGCAGTTGAAGGTTTCTCTGAGTTTTCCTTATCAATTCTAATACACTTATTGTTTGCGTAAAATGTTTATAATCTTTTTTGTTTTGAAAAGTCTTAACCTCTAAAATGTAAAAGCAATTAATTGAATATTGAATGACTTGATTCGCGAAACTACAGAATCATCTATTTTATTGTTTATACAGATTATGAAATCATACATATAATCATTTAATTTGACTTAATTTATAATATATTACAAATTATATTTTTGGCACATTTTACAGGAATATAAGATTACTTTATATAAAAATCACAATATTTTCAAGTTTTCAAATAATGTCTAATTAATGATAACAATAGAATGATTTAATATCGTTATAATTCTAGAGATGAGTTATTCGACAGAATACAGAATATTTTCGTCATAAAAAGTTTAAATTGTGCTATAAGTCTGTCTTAATGTCAGACTATTTGTTCTGATTGTCATCAAATGTCTAATTCAAGTTAACTTTTATAAAGTGATGAAAAATTTGAGATTTTATCAATAAATGCAGAGAAAGTGAAATTTGTGACCATTTAATGCAATCAAACTTTTATATTAAAAGTCGGAAATTATATTCAATGTAATTATTTTAGATTTGAATAAATAATTTATGAAACTTTTAATGTTGATGTTCACTAAAGACAAGATACTAACCATTCAATAGTTACAAATTCAAAAACTGATTAAATAAATATTTTTTGAAGAGTAAAAACATATACAAAATAAACAATTATGAATAGATTGATTGATAGTTATTCAGGTATTTTTACACTTTCAAAGAGTTTTCATTTGGATGAAGTACTCTTTTCATGTCATCTAATGATTCGATTCTAATCAAAATTCAATGTAAATATTGAATTGAATTATTTTTATAAATAACCGGTCGTTAATGCAAGCCATGAATTATAGTAAAATCATTACAATAATAATATAATGAGTACAACACTAAATAAAATGTTGATGTGTTTATGTTTCAATATTTTAGACTAATTGAAAAATGAATGATTAAATGCAAACTACGCTAAAGGATGAAGACCTTTGTAAAGAATTTCATTCGAATCTTCATTCGTATTAATCTCATTGTCAGATATCAATAAAGTCCGCTTTTCTTCTTCAGCGTTTTGCTGGTATTCATACATAGGATTTGTAAAATTTGTACTCTATATAAACATTAAATTAATGAAAACATCTTTTCTTTGAACTGAATTAACTAATAATTGGAAAACCGAAAGGAATGCGGGCACAAACTTTTTCATTGTCGTCCTTTTTATATGAATTTATTTTTCTTAACTAAACAATGAAATAGAGATTCTCGCGCTTACAGTACAACTACATCTTAGTTTCACGTGAATCTATTTCATTGTTTCGTTAAGAAAATTAAATCCATATAAAAAGGACAAGAATTAAAAAGAGTTTGTGCCCGCACTCCATCCGGCCCTTGATTTGGTCCCCAATTTTTAAAACTAACCTTTTCATTAACTTCAATATTAAAGGAACGACTTAAGGCATCGCTAGGACTGGCGTCGTCATCAAAGTCTTCTCCACCAAACATAGGATTACTTATTTCGACATTAGCTGCACTTTCTTCCATTCTTCTGTGCATAAACGCTCGATTACTGAAGAGATAATGTTAATATCAGATTAAATTAGATGTTAATTTGATTGGGAAAGAATGTGATGAGAATTTGATTGGGAAAGAATGTGATGAGTCTTACCTTCTTCTGATTCTGTACGTGAAAATACCAATGAAAAGTGCCAAACAGAGTATTAAAATAATGGCTAATGGTATCACAGTTACTAATATCCATTTTGTTGTATTGTCTAAAGAGTCTGAGTCTGACTCTAACTCTGTTGCTCTTAGAATAAGACTTTCACATCGAAGACCTGCAAACTCTTTGGCACATCTAAACATCAATTATAATGTAGTTAATTAATTAATTTGAGAAAGTATTTAAAACTAATGGGATAATTGAAATAAAATCAAAGACTAACAAACAAGCGGGCAATTGATCTGAATTATCTGATGGCACACAAGTGGCGCCATTGAAACAAAATCCCTTGCAGTTAATGTTTATTTCACATCTCGAGCCCACCCAACCTTTGAAACAACTATATTATGCAAATTGAAAATAAAAAGACATACAATAAGCAACTAAAACATAAATGATTAGGAAAAGAGTGAGACATACGTGCACTTGGGATTCATTTCTCTTGAATCGGGGACAGTACAGGTGCCGCCGTGTAAACAGTATGAATTGCATATCGGACTGGTTTCGATTTCACATAAGGGACCACTCCATCCAATCCTACATTTACAATAAGGTTCCCTTTGAGCACTCAGTTCACAGTGTCCTCCGTTATGACACGTCACTTCATCGCACGATTTGGCTATAAATCGTTCACAAAAGGCTCCCATGAAATGAGGTCGACATAAGCAGGTGTTATGTCCCTGTTCTGACTTCGTTAGTATACAAGTGCCTCCATTACGACAACCGCATAGGTTTTGTTCGCATCGTTTTCCCTGATAGCCAATAGGACAGACACAAATGGCTTTCTTAGCGTTCCTTTGACACGTTCCGCCATTAAGACAAGTCTCTTTACAGCTGTCCTGATCACACTTTTTGCCGCTATAGCCAGCAAAACATGCACATTGAGGGACACCACCAATTATAGTGCAATTTCCGTGATCGCAATAGTTGTCACACAATGACTCATGACATCTATCACCTGAAAAACCTGAAACACAAGTTATTATCAAAAACCAAAATTATTTAATAGTTAGAAAAAGAATGGAATCAGACCTGGAGGACAATGGCACGCATAGCTTAGGTCTTGATTTTTTCTACAGTGACCAGAATTTTCACATTTCAATGAATGGCAATTTTGACATTTTTGCCCAAAAAAGTCTGAAAGACAAACACATTGAGGCACTCCATACTCGACACGACACGTTCCGCCGTTTAGACAAAAGTTATCACAAATATGAACTGGAGTTTCGCATCTCTCTCCAATCCATTCAGGAGGACATTCACACCTCAGAGGCGGATGATTTGGGTTATTGCTGTTCGTCAAGAGATCGGGATAACAGTGACCTTTGTTTTTACAATATCCCGAACATCGATACCGATCGCAAAGCGGGCCATCAAAGCCTGGAGGACAACGACATTTAGGACTGTCATCGCTCTCGTAATAACAGGTGCCGCCATTGAGACAGTCTAAATCACATTTATTAGCAGTTGGACTATTAGTTGGTGTGCACACTACAGAGCCTCCGTCTTCACCCACTGGCGTTTCTATCATATCATTACTGCACAAACAAATTGCTTTTACACTTGTCAGTGAAACACATAGAGCCCCTTCTCCACAGTGCTTATCACGACACGGATTTTCTATCGAACGATTTTGTTTGTTCTCTTGAACAATCACAACATCACTCGCTTTATTCAGTCCTCTCACTAAATAAGTGATGTTTCCCGAACCAAATTTATTCATTCGAAAGATTGCGTTGTTGTGAAAAGTGCTCACATATATGTTATCTTCAAAAACTTCAATTTTATATGGCTTTTCTTCTGATTTATTGAATGTTTTGACAATATGTCTATACTTTCCATCCATATCAATAGTTTCAATAGTAGCTGCCTTTGGATCAGTCCAATAGATACGATTCGCGGCATAATCTATAGCGAGTCCAGTCGGCCATTCGAGATTCCTCTCAACTAAAGTTTTTCTCATACTTCCATCGAGTTGTGACCTTATTATTAGATTATTTTTTGTGAGATTCAAAATAATAATTAGAAAAGTGATTCTGTATAAAAACATACCTTTCAATCTTTGCATTTCTTCCCCAATCCGTCCAAAATAAAAAGCCGGATTTGGGATCAACAACGATATCGTGCGGTTGATCCAAATCATCACTAATTAAAGTTCGCTGAACTGAACCGTCAATAGTCGAAATAGTGATAGTGGCCGCGCCCGCATCGATCCAATAAATGTTTTTGGAAACCCAATCAACAGCAATACCTCGCGATGCGATTAAACCTGAAGCTATTGGTATCGGTTGGGAAAAGCTCTGAACTATATCTCTCTTCACTCTTTTATTCTCTTTTTTGTCCTCAATCATCGGTGCATCAAATCTATAAACACTTCTAGTGTGGAAACTGGTCCAGAAAAGCGTCACTTTATCTGTTTCATACATCACATCAAATGAATCAATTCTACTCGCTTTGGAAACATTGGAAAGAATATCAATTAATTCTTGCACAGAAGACTTGTACGGATTAACTTTTCTCAATCCGTTTTCACTCGCGACGAGAAGGACTGCCGGCTCTCCCAATGCAGTACATGATGTATTGTCCAAAAATGACTTCGAATAGCCATCAGCACATCTACAAGAATGATTGCCGCCCTTTTTTGTTATACAGAGCTGAGAACAAGTGCCGAAATGACAAACAGATAAATCACAATTTTCTTCGTCCGAATTGTCAGTGCAGTCATCGTTTCCATTACAGACAAATTCAGAATTAATGCAATGATGATTTGAACATTGAAACTGTTGAGGTGAACAGTGTTTATAATGTGAACAAAAGCCCGAGTCCTCATCACTTTGATCTCCACACGAATCTCGTCCGTCACAAAGTTTGTCATTTGAAATGCAGATATTATTCTTGCATCTGAACCTTCCGGGAGGACATGCTATTGTAGAGCAACGAGAAAGCTCTTCATCGCTGTTGTCTGAGCAGTCATCCTCACCATCACATCGCCACAAAGCGCTGACACACTGGCCATTGTCGCACAGGAACTCTGATGACATGCAAGTATGGCCGCAGTTCTTCTCGTCAGAACTATCGGGACAGTCGGCATCCCCTTTAGATAATACAGTATATATTCTTATAAGAGCTGGAAATAAAATCTACTTTTTATAATTGAAAATTTCTACAAACCATCACATTTCCAATCATTTAAAATACAAAAATTGCTGTCATGACAATGAAACTCTTTCGGATTACAAGTGACATTGCAGTTGATTTCATCACTTTTATCTTCACAATTATATTCTCCGTTACATTTCCAAGAAGAACGTATACACCGACCATTAGAACATGGAAATTCATCTTCTGAACACTGTCTTGCAGTGCAATTCACTTCATCACTATTATCTCCGCAGTCATCTTCGAAATCGCAATGCCATCGACCTATTCGTTCATTTGATGAATCAATAATTTATTCCAAAAATGGTAAGCATTTTAAATGATAACATACCGGGAATACATTTATTATTATCGCAATGAAAATAGTTCTCATTACAAGTCGATGACTTATCTTTACAAGAAGAGGGTTCGTCTTCTTGACCGACACAATCGAAATCTCCATCACATTTCCAGCTAAAAAATTATAGAATTCAATTAGAAAGTGATTTCAGAAGTAAATTATTTAAATATACCTCTGAGGAATACATCGACCGGTTCCACATTTGAAGTAATTATTAGAACAGTTTCTACTTGTGCACAAATCAGGTTCATCAGAACTATCGCCACAGTCATCATCACCTTTTTTTAAATTGATTTCAAAAGAAATAGATTGCAATTTTAGAATCAAAAGCGTTTTTCAAATTATAAGACATACCGTCGCACTGCCAAACTTGAGGAATACATCGATTGTTAGAGCACTTGAATTGATTATTCATACAATTCTTTTCAGCTAAAAGAAGAATAGATCGCAAATATAACAAATATGAGAAAATGAATTATCAGAATCAATGAAAATAAATGTTTAAACTTAAAACTCTAAAATGAAATTTTATTTTCGTCTTTTCTTCAATACATTGTTACACTCAAACTTACGGCAATTGAGTTCATCTTCCTTTCCGGGACAATCGATGAGTCCATCACATCTACTCATAGCACTAATACAATGCGCCTCAACTGTTCCATTGGCTAAACATTTGAATTGACTCGGAAGGCATGTGTGCTTATCTTTAATAATGTCAACATTTAATAACTTATTAAAATGTTCTTTCCATTGATTCTAAATATGAAAACATATTGACAAATATTTACCACATTCTCGTTCGTCACTATTATCTCCACATTGACTGATGCCATCACACAATTGACTCGGAGGAATGCATTGTGTATTTTGACATTGAAACTGACCGGGACTGCAATGGAATTTTGGACAACTCGAAGGTTCGTCTAAAATATAAATATTATAATATTGTTGTAAATTTCTGATTACTTTGAATTTAATGTAAAATTTAGTTTTGGCCATTGATTTGCCGAATAAAAGCTTAATTTTCTACTTTTAAACAATTTTTGTGGCACAACTTATAACTTAAAACTTGATTCGCTCCTGAATTTTTAAAATTGGAAATACTAGTGATAATAATTGTTAAGACATGAGAAATAACTGACCTGATCCATCGCCACAATCGTCTTGAGTGTCTATTGAAATTTAGAAAAAATGATTGAATTGGAATCAAAGAAATGGATTATGAGGAATAAAGACAAAACTGACCGCATTTCCACCAAAATGGTATACAATTAAAGGTTGTGTGACAAACAAATTGAGAAGACGTGCAGTTGTTTTCACAAGAAGTGCTGTCATTTTGAAGCAAATAATTTTCAGGACAGGCACAAACACTGCCGCCGTTTGGCTTCAATAAGCATAAAGTACTGCATCGCTCGTCTTCACATGGATTCGCCGTTTGAAGAGGTAATTGCCTGTACGGGTGATAGATATGCAGATCCATTGGTCGGTGCGCTGTTGTTGTTAGAGTTGATACATTAGAACAATGATATTTATTACAGTATTCGATGCCTTTTGTTTCCCAATCACTCCAATATAGAGTATTTTCAAATACAGTCAATGCAAAGATATGATGAACCAAATTAGAAGTTTTGCGACTAATCACCTCTTGTCTATGCCTTCCATTTAAATCTGTGACTGCAATATAATCTTCGCGCGCGTCCGCATAGTAAAGTTCTTTATTAACGTAATCAATTGTTAGTGCATTGGGCCACCCGAGACTCTCATTGATTATTTTAGTGAAATCCGAGCCATCCATTCCTGCTTTTCCAATATAGGGATTTTCACCCCAATCGGTCCAATATAAATACCTAATAAATTAAAATTAAAGTAAACTCTTTTTTGTTCACTATTTTGAGTAGTATTGGCATCATTTTAACTTTAAACAAAATCCAGGCCAAAGTCAAATAAAATTGTTGCAAACCTCGCGACTAACTTTATACTCAAATTTTAATGAGTTGTCATAATTGTTACGAAAGACGAATATATAAAGCCTTAATAATTAGAGGATATCATGAAATGTTATTATTAAATAGAGATAAAGGCATCAACAATATTTGGTCAGCAGTTATTGAGAAACGCGCGTAACATATAGTCAAATGTTAAGAATATATTTAAATCTTAAGTTACTATTATTTAAGTGATTTCATCCGTGATGAAGATATCGAAAGCGCTCGGATTTAATATTTTAACACCTTTTAAATAACTTGTTTTAATAAACTTTTCCACTAAGTATATAGAGTTGAAGAATTATTTAATTAAATATTCAAAGTTTTGATAGTTATATCGAAGGCAATATTTACAGTATTTAAAAGGTTATATAATATTGTTAAGGGTAGTATTGCAGCTAAAACTCTCCTCAAATAGTAAGCGCGCACATTAACAATATAACAGAAATTGAAATCTTTGAGTCAAATAAGCCTCAAATTATACACAAATATTAAGTGAAAGCTACAAACCCTTCATATGGATTCAAAACTATAGCGCGCGGCTCTTCGAGACCATCTCTTATTAAGATTTTTCTGAATTTGCCGTCTAATTTGGAAACTTCAATGGTATCCTTTCCTTTGTCACACCAGTATAGGTTTCGTCCAATCCAATCGACAGCAATGCCATCAGGACTTTGTACTGTTGCTGAATGTAATATTTGTTCAGTTGAACTTTGATTATTTGTTTCACACAAACGCTTAATAGAGCTGCCGAGTGCTGTCACATCAGACCAGTAGATACAGCGTTCGACCCAATCAAAGTCTAGCGCCACCGCATTCGTCAAATTGCGAACAAGAAGTTTACTGTCATGTCCTTTAACATTGATTTGTCTAATATAATATCGATTGGAGAAAATGATAGAGGTATGTATTGAACTATTGGCTTTGCAAGTGATTCCGCCGTCAATTGAAAAGTATCCCTTTTCACAAGAACACGCATACGAGCCATAAGTATTACGACAGTGTTGACTACACGGACGCTTCACTTTACATTCATCCACATCTTTGCAAACGCGTCCGCCATCTAAAGGCTCAAAGCCTTCAAAACAACTACATTTGTATCCGATGGGCATATCTTCGCATTTTTGTGCGCAAACAAATCCTGATTCGCATTCATTGACATTGCATTTCGATTCGTCTGAATAGTCACCGCAATCATCGTTTCCATCACAGAGAAGGTCTGCTTCGATGCAGATTTCATTTTCGCATTCATACTTTCCATCAATACATTTAGATGTTGTCATATTATGAATGCATAATCCGTTTGCTTCGTCTTCTCCGTCATGACAGTCAGCGATACCATTGCAGAGCCAAGTTTTTGATATACATTTCTTATTACGGCATTCGAATTGATCTTTTTGGCATTTAGCGAATAAACAGTTTTCGGGTTCATCTGATTTGTCGCCGCAATCATCGTCTCCGTCACAATAAAAGCTTTGTAAAATGCACTGGAAATTAAGGCATTGAAACTCATTTGGTTTACAAATGCTAGCATTGCATCCCTGTTCTGGGTGTTCATCACTGGCGTGTTGGTCTCC
Source organism: Camisiidae sp. (assembly GCA_034696325.1). Classification (NCBI taxonomy): domain Eukaryota; kingdom Metazoa; phylum Arthropoda; class Arachnida; order Sarcoptiformes; family Camisiidae; species Camisiidae sp. The sequence continues at coordinate 9,758 of JAQFZT010001144.1, forward strand.
ACAATCATTTTCACCTTAAATTAGTATTATATAAGCAATAAAATGAATAAATATTTCTTTAAATGTGAATCAGCGCAGAACTAACCATCACAGACCCAAATGGCTGGTATGCATTGGCCAGTATTGTTGCAACGGAACCAGTCATCAGGACATGTCCGTGTCCTGCAGTCCTCAGTTTCATCTGAGCCGTCACTGCAATCTTGATGTCCGTCACACCTTTAAAATAACTTTGAGTCAAAATCAATAAACTTTTAAAATCTAAAGTTACGATACCTCCAAATAGTAGGAATGCAGTCAGAATTATTGCATTTGAATTGGTCTGATTGACACCCGTATTCACAGTTTTCTTCGTCTGAGCTGATCGTCATATTTTTGTCATCGCAATCGTTGTCTCGATCGCAAACCCAGGCCAATGGAATGCATTGAGCCGTAAGACATTTGAAAGAGTTTGGGGGACAAGAGGTCTCGAGTGACTTTGTCTTACAATTTGCTTCATCCGAATGATCCCAACAGTCATTCTGAATGAATTTTTAAAAACTTTCTCATTAAACTTGTTTTTTTAATTTCATGAAATGCCCGTAAACGGGAAAAGTCCGCTATAAAATACCTGTCCGTCACAAATCCAATCGGGATGAATGCAGGCTGTAGTTGAGGGACAATTTATGAACTTCTGTTCCGGATCCCAAAATAATGGATGCTTTGAGCAATCGGGTCGCTCACAACCTACTTCATCAGACCCATCGCCACAATCAGGGTCTTTGAAAATAGCAATTAATTAAATGCTTCAATGACTCAAAAGATTTTTTTAATGTGGAAATTCACATAAAATTTTCCAAAAAATCTATGAGTGATTAAATAACTTTATTAATTCAATAAAAGCTCACCGGAATCACATTGAAATTGTTTGCCAATACACGGGCCGTCTTTGCATTTGAATTTGTCATCTTTGCATAAGCAGTCACTTTCATCACTTCCATCAGTGCAATGAATCTGTCCGTCACAATGCTTTGATTCCAAAATACAACGATTATTAGAGCAACGGAAGAAGCCATGCGTACACTCTCTGGTCGCGCAATAATTTGTATTTTCATCTGAATCATCAGGACATGAAGATACTCCATCACATGTTAATTCATAAGGAATACAGACTCCAGTTCCACATTCGTATTCTGTATCAGAACAGTTACTATTTTTGATTACACATGTTTTTCCGTCTGGCGATAAAACCCGACCAATAAAACAGCTGCAAATGATAGTGCCATTCGATGCGACCGAACAGACATCTTCACAGCCACCGTTTAGAGGTAGACATGGATTTAAAGTACAGTCTTCTGTGTCATTCGAGACAGCGATTATACCCATAGGTCGCGGAACATTTCGACGAAGTTTAACGACTTGAGAACCGGTAAATTTATTACATCTGAGAACTGCGTGTTCGAACCAATCGGTCCAAAAGAGGTTATCTCCAAGAATTGCTAAGTCGAAGGGATGTTTAGGTGTTTCAGTTAACAGTAGATGCCTTTCAGATCCATCTAAATTACATTTCTCTATTTTATCGAGACGTGCGTCAGACCAGTAAAGCTTTTGAAGTTTGTGATCAATAGTTATTGCGTTTGGCATTCGTATGTCAGAAGTGATAATGGCGTGCAAATCATATCCACTTAAATATGCTCTTTGAATGCTTGGACTTCTATTGTTCCAATTGGTCCAATAGACTCTTGAGGCACAGCTGTCAACAGCAACACCTCGAGGTTTGTCTTCAAGACCTAATTTAATTATTTTTTCAATTTTAGATCCATTTAAACGCAAATTGAGTCTTGAAATGGAGGCATCGCTATTACTGGTCCAATAAAGTTCGCCATACATTGGATCGTAAACAATACCTTCGACAGAGCCTTGTTTTTCCACCAATAACTTATGTCCGGTGCCATTGAAAAAGCTGCTGCTTATACTTCCGCGTTGAATGTCTGAGTAAATAACTCGTTGAGAAGAGTAATCAAAAGTGAGTCCAATCACATTTCGCATGTGATCTCTGTTTGTAATGCTAGGATAGGGAGCGTTCAGATTTTGTTCATCATAAATATGAATGCTATCGATTTCAGTGACTCGAGAATACATTATGAATGCTTCATATGGTTCGCAAGTTTTGTTATCTAGAGCTGAAATCCTTCCGTGAGCACACGCACAACGATGTCCTTGTGATGGACCTCTGAATAGACACAGCTCTTGACAGCCACCGTTATCAACTGCACACTTATTCATTAGAGAAGTCGGTCGCTTATGAAATACTTTTATATCTTTGATATGATCTCCCATTTGGCTCTGAATAGTGGCTACAGTCAAGTTAGCATTATCTTTATCAGCCCTAAGAATAGCGCCCCCCAAGTAATTAGTGTCCGCCCAATAAATATAATGTTCGAATATTGTGATTGATATCGGACTCTCAATAATACTACCGCTTATTATAATTTCTCTATCAGTTCCGTCCAAATTCATGCGTTCGATTGTATCTGACTGTGAGTCACACCAATATATCTTGTCTTCAAGTACATCAACCGCTAAATCATTAATCATATGAATAGAACTATTAGTTATTACAACTCTTTCACTTCCATCAAGTAATGCTCTTTCGATTCTTGGTGTTAATCCGATATCACTCCAGAATATATATCCCTGAAGAGGATGTACTGCAAGTGAATTGGGTTTATCCATATTTCCTGACAAAATGACATAACGACAGCTTCCATTCAAATGCGCCACTTCTATGACATCATAGTCAGGATCGACCCAATAAACATTGTTTGCCATCCAATCGACTGCAAACCCTTCAATTTTTTCGATTCCATGAACAATAGTTTTGTGATTAGTGGTGTCGCGTTTGATTCTAGTTATACTTCCGTCGTCGTTATCCACCCAATAAATGAAACCGTCTTTATAAACATAATCAATGGCTGAAGCCATTAAAATTCTTGAAATCGGCGGAAGCATTGGTTCCATTGTAGCATTAGGTTTGCCACTCGTCCCTCTTATACCCCAATTCCAAGAATACATCAGAAAAACTTCAGGCCCTAAACATTGCGTATTATTTTGTTCATCAATTTGGAAACTGATCGCACACTTGCAAACTCTTTTTGATTGGGAAACCATTAGACACAAGTGAGAACAGTTGCCATTATTTTTCTCACATAAATTAGTGCCGGTTTGAAGAGCACTGTCATAAACTCTAATAGTTAATACATCTTCAGTGTGATTACGAAAAATCGAATGATTGCTGCCATCAGTTTTATCAATTAAATGAATGGAATTGTCGGCTTGTGATGAAAATAGAAGCATATTATGATAGACAGACAAAGCGAGTGGTTCTAGTGGTGAGTGAGTGTTTTTGCCCGCATCCCAAATAGTAGTTATTTTATCAGATCCTAAATAAATGAATTGAATGGTAGCGCTTCCAATGTTAACCCAATATAACCGATTTGGTGTGGATTCAAAATCAATGGCCAAACTTGAGGGTTGGTCTAAATATTTGTTCTCTGATTTGCGAACTAATGGTCGAATAGAAGTTCCATCCATTGCCGCCTGTGATATGACAGCATCTTTATTCTTCCCGATATCATCTGCATCTTCAAAGCCATGATCAGCCCATATAATAAGACCATCGAATGGATGCACGACTAGAGATCGAGGTGTATATAAACCTTCGCGCATAACCTCTGATATGAATTCTCCGTTCAAATTACAGACATATATTTTAGCTCTATTTAAGGGTTCTTGAGATGTGACAAATATGTTACGAGAGATCCAATCGAGAGCGAACCCATACGGATGTTCTATAACAGTGTCGATAATAGTTTCTACAGGACTTCCTGTTAATGAAGCTCTTTTGACTTCATTCAATTGAAAGTCAGCCCAATATATTTGTTTTTCTTTTGCGATATAATCTATTTGTCCGGCAGATATGACTTTTGGGAGATTTATTGGAGGAATCGTATGATAATAGGGGTTGTCTAAGTCAACACCTCTTATTTCATTTTGTCGAGATATTAATAAAACTTTTTCATTAGCTTGACATGTCTTATTATTGGCATCGAGTTTCATAATATGAGGGCATTCACAACGATATGTGTTGTTTTTGTTGATTAGACACAAGTGAGAACAGCCACCATTATTAATAGTACATTGAGAGGTGATGTTGTTTGTTGGCTGTCGTGATGGATGTAATATTTTTATATCAAAAGGTTGAGTATTTGCGCGTTGAACTACTTTTATATCAGTGCCGTTCCATTTATTGGCCCGAATCACAGAATTTGTTCTAAAAAAGTTATCAGTTTTTAAAAGTTCGCAATTTTTAGCATTAAAAACTTTTGAAACGATATCAAACCTCCAGTCTGTCCAATAGACGTGGTTTTCATAAAGAGATATACCGAAAGGATGTGTCAAGAGTTCGTGTCCTCGCAGTACCTCATGATAACCGGTGCCGTCGTATTTGACTGTATTAATAGAGTCAGACCGGGCATCGATCCAATATATTCTGTGCGCCACATAATCAAGAACCAGTCCATTAGGCCACGCGCCGTCACTCCCGTCTACTTTATAAACCAATTTTCTGTCTTCTCCACTCATTGAAGCCGATTCTATTCGAGGCGCATCAGCTGACAAAATATAAGTGTTGGCAAAGAATAAAGCAAAAAATAATTCATTAAATTCGAATCGAAAGTAATCGAAATGCATTCGATCAAACTTTAATTGTCACTTACAATCCCAATCAGTCCAAAAGAGAATTCCAAATCTACAATCGAGAGCAATAGCGCGCGGACTAACCATTTGTCCGGCAATGAGTGTCCTTCTAAAGCTACCGTTGAGTTTTGCGACTTCTATCTGATCCAAATTACTTTCGACCCAATAAATATTTTTTGCCATCCAATCGACAGCTAATCCCTCAGCAGTGGCGAGTCCAATCTGAACGATTACTTCAATATTAGTGAGAGAACCGTGGATTACAAAACCTCTATATATCTTGTCGTCCATAACATCAGTCCAAAAGATCATATTTTCTTCGGCAGAATTGTAAAAATCAAGAGCTATAGTATTTTTTAGCCCTGAAAGAAGTGGTTTAACAGACATTGTGTGCAAATCAACGCTTCGTATTTCATGTCTATTCGAAAATATGACAAAAGGAGTGGCCGGATCTGTACTCTTACAAGTGAAGCCATCGGACTCTAATTGATAACCAGATTCACACTCGCATTTGTGAGAATGTTTCAATTGGACGCATATTTGACTACAAGCGCCCCAATGTTCGCATGGAATTGAATCAGTACAAGAGACGCCATCATCAGAAAGAGTCAGACCATTGTTACATAAACATGTATATCCCGGACCGTTCGGTATATTATGACACGAACCTTTACAATCACTGAAAAAGCAATTGTCTTCATCACAAAGTCCTCCCTCATCAGTAGCGTTAATGCAATCAACTCTATTGTCACAAAATCTTGAAATTTCCAAACAAATGGTTTCATTTTGTTTCCCAATACATGTTCGATTGGGAGCAAAACAATTGATGTGTGTCTCGAACTTTAAACCTTTTGGACATTCACTTTCATCAGAGTTGTCTTCACAGTCTGCGTGTGAATCGCATCTTCTATTATATGGAATACAATATCCTGTTGTTTTGCATCGAAACTCATTCTTCTGACACGGCTTTGTAAAATTACAATGTATTTCATCGCTGCCATCAAAACAATCTTTCTTCCCATCGCTGAAAAGCGATTGAAAACATTTAAAACTCACCTTTAATTAGAGTAAAATATGAATAATAACAAAGATCTTACCAGAGCCACGAGTGAGGAATGCAACCACTGGACTTGCAGTTAAACTCATCTTTATGACAAGCAATTGAGGCAATCATTGTCTTATTGAATGTACTCGAGACTAAAATAAGAAAATTTTAAAGAAAATTCAAATTAAATTCATACTATCGATGATTTATTCAAAAAATTAAAGAAGAAATACATGAATGAGTATTAAGAATCTGTAAATAAAAATTTTAACATTTTGTCAATACTGAAAGTTTGATATAAATGATCATTAAATAAGATGAAAAGCATAATATATTAAAATATTGCATAACATAGCAAAACATACAGCAATTTTCTTCGTCAGTTCCGTCATTGCAATCCCAAACACCACTACATTAAAAATTTAAGTCATGAAAACTAATAATATGTTTGTATAAATCATTTGATACATACTTGCATTTGAAAGCCGTGTGAAGACATTTTTGTCCCGCATCGCAAGTAAATTGAGTGGTTGTATTGCACGATAAATTGCAATTTATTTCATCACTACTGTCTCTGCAGTCATCGTCACCTTCATATAGACAATTAAAAGATAACTATTTTGTATTTAATGGTAACCAATACTTACCATCACAAACATATTCCAGAGGAACACATCTCTGATTTTTACAGCGAAATTCCATGACTTCACATTCAGGATAGGCTATAGATGTATTTGAATTGATAACTAGAATATGACATTTGAATATTTTTGATAAGCTTTGAAATAAATACCGCATTCATCGTGTTCATCTGAATTGTCTCCTTCTCCGCAATCGTGATCAGAATCACAAGTCCAACTCGCTTCAGGTCATAGAAACAATTTGTTCAACAGAAACAGACAACAAATATTAGTAAAGCAAATAATAAAAATTAATGTAATAAAAGTTGGTTTTTTATGGTTTAGTTCTTTTCTGATGAGATTAAAAAATCCTTCAATACCTGGTATACATCGACCGCTAACTTTGCACGTGAACTGTGATGGACTACAAGTAGCGTTGCGACACTTTTTCAATGGTTCTTCATCTGTACCGTCCAGACAGTCTTTTTCGCCGTCACAGACCTATTGAATTGGAAAATATAGTTATATTTAATTCTTATGTTAATTATAATTGTTGTCGTACCCAATGAACTGATATACATCTATTTGTGTCACATCTGGTGTGGTCTGATCTACAAGTGACTTGAGCTGTAATGAGTGCTCATTAGTATAATCATTATTATTTTCATTTCATCTCAAGATAACTCACCGCATATGGCACCAGAAGATGTGTCCTCATCAGACCCTATAAATCACAACATTTAAAGTAAATTTTGAGTCAACCTTAAGTTTATTAAATGCTTACCGTCTGCACAATCATTGTCTCCATCACTAAAAATTTGAATTATATTAAAATTAAATTAATTATTTGGTA
>JAQFZT010001145.1:0-17005 GCA_034696325.1 Camisiidae sp.
TTGGTTTAATAGCATTTGCATAGAAATACATTGTATTTATTAAATTCAAAATTGATTTGTGTCACATTTTTATATCTGACCGAAAAGTATCCTGCGTCACACCATTTTCACAATAATGTATTGCTTAAACTTTTTTAACAGTTTTTAGTCAATGGTTGAGTTGAACTACTTTTTGTTATGACTTTGACCCCACTTGTATGCCTTACAACCCTTTTTATGAATGTGAAACACGGCTTATAGTTTGAACCATTCTTAAAGGCTGGCTCTGTAGGGGTTTTTTCATTGAATCTCATATTAAGTGGGGTGAAAGAGATAACAAAAAGTAGTTCAACTCAACTATATTATTGTTTCCCATACAGTTTGCATTAAAAGAGTTAAGAATAAATAACACTTATTGTAAAGATTAAAACAACAAGTTTTCAAGTATTATTATTTCGAGTATAATTATATGAAATAATTGAATCTTTTGACCCATACTTCACAAGTTTGATTGAGCTCACAATTAAGCTTTTCAGTTGAGAACTTAAGATATGTTGAACGTGAGAGGGATTTGCGAAATTGAAAGAACCAAAACTTGACTACATATTGACTAATTCCATAATCTGCTATTGAGCTAAATCATTAAATATATGATCGCATGGGAGCACCTCATTTGGTCTAATCTAATTTGGTCTAATCTCATTTCGTCTAACCTCTAAATCTCGAAATCATTTTAGACCAAATCAGATTAGACCAAACGAAGTGCTCCCATGCGATCATATATTTAATAATTGAGCTCAATAGCAGATTATGCAATTATTGGTTGGGGTTCAGGTCTCTCATAATCAGTATTTTAATAGGCATTTTGTAATAAAACAAAGAAATCACCTTTTCAACTCATTTTTATCATTTAATTTCAGTTTAAAAAATTCCTGAAATAGATATTCTCCAGAGAGATATCAATTTAATAGTAATAAACATCAAAGCTTAAGCCCACATCAATGACCACTTGGACTCACTTTTCCTAAACATAAAACTAAGTTCATTATATACAGACATTCAACAATCAACATTCTGTATTTAACAATCAAATAACTTTTTTACATTTAACGTTTCATTTTCTACCATTTTTGCAAAATTAATAATTACATTATTATGATTTATTCAGTAAAAAGATTATTAAAAGATAAAAATGTTTGGGTTTGCAGAGATTTATCATTTTATGAAAGAGATTCTGTTTAATGCGAGATTGAAAGGCATTTTTAAGTCTTTAAATACTTATCTGTGTAAGAAATAGTTACTTCTTTAGAAAATAAGAATTCTAGAGAACTCAAAAGAAGTTTTTTTATTTTATTAACTCCATGTTTCATTGAATACGACAGTTTGTGTCAATAAACTACACCACTTGGTGTATAAATCCACTTAAAGTTGGAAAAGAAGTTAAATATTTATATAAAGAAAACTTGAACACATTTTTCAAATAAACTTTGTTTGAATTTTAATTTTAAAGCAATTTTAACGCAAATGAATGAAACGATATTTGCCATTAAAAAGTAGATATATTGAACACTAAGCATATAATGATTATGGAACTTGAAAGATGTTGTTCAATATTAGCCTTTAATAAGCATAGAGGCTATAATCAACATAAACAGTGAGGCAGAAAAAATGGTTCAACACTTTTCTGAGAATTTTGCTCACTTTCTCTAATATCGCTTTGTATGAAAATTTTATGAACAGTGATGCGCACCATAAGACTTATGATGTTTCCGTAGTTTAACTATAGTATAAAATCAATAATCAGTGAGACTACGATTTCAGTCAACTTCTTATTTACTCAGTTTATGTTTTGACATATTTTCATTCAATTCCTTTAATTCACTATATTTTAGTTGACAATAGAATTAAATGTCAATAATTTGTGTATTATTAAAGTTGAAAATTAAAGAGAAGTTTGATTTATAAGTGCTTTTACGACAAGTTTCATAACTATAATAAATGGCTTAATACATGGGATTAAAATGAAATATGAATGAACATAAAAAATGGTAACATTCGGTAAGAAAATATTTGAAGAATTTCTTGCTTTTTTGTCCTATAAAAGTATCATGTTTTGTATGTCTCTTAGTATTGATCTTTTTTTAGGCTTTATCTCCAGACTATTGATAACTTTATCAGTATTTATCATAATAGAAAGTGGAAAACAGTTAATAACTGCTGGAAAGTGTCCTTCAAGTCGAGTTTTACATCCGTGTGAATGCTTTCATAATAGGATTACTTGTGAAGATAAATTGAAGTATAGCTTAAAACATATATTTCTTGACATAAGCAATAATTTGGCTGCAAATGAGAAACGTTTTCGAGATTTTATATTTCAAAATAAGTTTATTGAAGAATTTGAAGATAACTTATTCTCTGACATAAGCTTTGAAAATATAACGATAAGAAATGCTAACAATTTGATGAAAATAAAACCGAATGCTTTCAATAATACGGCAAAAACTATAGTTGTTTTTGATCAAAGAGGAGATACGAAATTAGGTAAAAAATTTGTTAACCAATTGTTTGATGCTTTGAGTAGTTTAGTTAACGTTAGAATAATTAGCTTAGAATTAAATCAGTTGAAAAGTTTTCCGAGTTATGCCTTTAGAAATATTAATGGAAAACAATTGAAATTAGAAACTATTATAATCAGATCAAAATCTATGAATAGAATATCAAACTATGCATTCTATGAATTACAAAATTTAAAATATTTAACTATTATTGCAAATAAGATTTTAAGAATTTCAGCCCATTCTTTTGATTTTGAAATGCCATCAAATCATTTAATAAATATTGATTTACAGTATAATAAGCTAACTGTCAAAAGCTTTGAATTGGAGGCCTTTTTGGGTACTAAAAGGGCGATAAATCTTATGTTAATGTATAATGAGTTGACATATTTGGATGAAAAAATATTTGAACCCCTCCTGAGTAGTGATTCAAGAAATGTTATTTATTTAGATGGAAACCCATTAGTGTGTGATTGCAAAATGTTTTGGCTCATTAGAGAAAAAGACCACATTCAACATCAGTTGAAAAATGCAATTTGTAATCATTTTGCCAATATTTGGTCATTAGATGAGAAATATTTTTCAAAATGTATTAATAATTTTAATTATGCACCGGATTTAGTGATCAAATCCACGTCTTTCAAAATCAATTCTAGTGTAATCATGTTTGCGCTGAATTTATTACTATTTCTGTATATCAAATAATTGTCACTATTTGCTAACCAGTCATTTGCAAGGCTTGATTCTAAGTCTCAAATCAGCATCTCTTGAGTCTCGAGTCTAACCCATTCTGTTTTTGAAAAATTGATTCTTTCGATTCATTTAATAAAGAGAAAAATATAGTTATTAAATGTTTGGAAGCTTCAAGAGATCTTAAGAGTCTATAAAAATTGTTAAAAACTGAAAGTATTTGTATTTTTGGTGCTTTTGAGTCAGTCAGAGCCTTAAGCTGTGCAGATCACTGGCTTAGACTAATGCATATTTGGGAAACGAGGTTAATGTCAATATTATACTCTCTCATAGAATAACAAAAAGTTTCGATTAAAGTTTGCCACATATCATATCGATTTTCTATCTTTAAATATTTCAAACAAATAATACTCAATTCAAAGATACTTTAGCTTTTATTATCTAAGATCTCATCAAACTTCATGACATTAATCTCAAGCCTCATGTTTTTATAAATTAAAAATCTTCAATTTATTGTATTTTCGAGTTTATACATATATTGTTGTTCTGTCACAAAATGATTACAAACAAATTTATTCTGTAATGAAAAAATACTATTAGTTTTAATCAATTAATGAATCAATTACTAGCTTTGTTTAGACAATATTTAGAAATCATTGTTATAAATATGGATTGAAATACATTATAAATAAATTGAATTCTTCAGTTGAGCCATAATTATTAAAAGAATAAAAAGCCAAAAATATGGCTCAAGTTCTTATTCAAAAGAATAGTTGTTTAATTTATTTCTGGTTAAAACTAAATCCAAGATTACGGAAACGTGATTTACGTTTGTTTAAGTATATCTCATTGTTAAGGTATGTAAAGTTAGCTAATAATTAGTGGTGGATATTTTCATCAAATGAGATTTATTTCCTTCGAGTCTCGATTTTTCAAAAATATTAAAAACTTAATTTTTTAGAGCATTAAATCGTTCAATTTTCGTTACATTTTAACTTGAAAAACATTAAGTGCGTGCAATTTCTATTTAAATATACTAGTTTAATCATTTAATAACTTCATAATTTTAAACTGATTTTTATTTCTATATTAAAACTTCAAAAATTTGATTTCTAGTTAATCATTTTCTAAAATTCATAGAAATCAATTTCGAGACTCGAGAACCTCATTTCTCGAAAGAAGAAACTTTCGATCGAGACTCAAGACCCGATATTCACTACTACTAATAATGAATAAGCTCTTTCACCGCTGAAGTCAAACTATTGTTGAACTATAATTCAATTTAATCAAAATTTTATAGAAATTCTTTTTCTTATAAGAACTTTCTTTCTTTAAATTGCGAAAGTTTTGTTAAATGAGATGTAAATTTAACTTTTGGTCCGTTTTATACGTTTAATATTGATGAGGAGTATTTATTTTTGACTTCAGACATCAGTCACTTCAGTCACTTAAAACATGTTGAAGGGATACCAGATAGTCAATCGAAAATAGTGGTCACAAATTTTTATACTGTACTGTAAATTAAAGAGCCAAAAGAGCCTACGCATAACACCTTTCACATTTGTCCAGACTTCAAGTACAAAATTTTATTTCAATAATACCCTCATAAATTTCAAAATAGATGCATCCAATAGAACTCGACGAGACGAGTCGAACAATACAATTTTTTGCGATGCTACGCCCACCCGTTCTTGATATACGCCTACTTTTCAAAATATCAAATTTATAATAGAGTGAAATAAATCAAAATAAAGCAAAATTAGGTGAAATAAAGAATTGGACATTACTTCTTGACTTGTTTCAGGCTGTCAGATGTAATCATGTGGAACATTCATAATTTAATCGAGATCGAAATTTCAAGAACATCACAAAAAATGGTATAATTGTATTGTTCGACTCGTCTCGTTGAGTTCTATTGGATGCATGAATTTTGAAATTTGTATGCGGGTGCTATTGATATAAAATTTGATACTTGAAGTCTGGACAAAAGTGAAAGGAGTTATGCGTAGTAATAATATTGACTCTAATAATATTCTTACTATAATTTACAATGTACATGCTTGAAAAAAGTTTCTACAATTTTGTTATTGACATATTATGAGGTCTTTCCTCAACAGGTCGCTTTTACTGCTATAGAGAAAAATCAAAACCTATTTTTGCAAATCACGCGAGCATTTCATTTAAGTAAAGATTAGGTTAAAATGATTTATACAGTTTGTATTATAAAGGACGCCATATAGGAAGCATTGAATGAAATAATTGAAGAGCAAAAATGAAGAGGAGCGTTAGCAAAATATTTTTCTATCTAAAGGGCTTAACAAATATATCTTATAAATATAAGTGTAAATTAACATTTCATATAAGATCAGTACTGAGTCATATAGCCTTCAATATACTGAAATATTTTCTTCTCAAAGTTTAAGCTCAAAGTTTGAACTCATTTTGCAATATTCTTTACAATTTTTGTTTACAATTACAATTACAATGTTTATTGAAAGCTGTGTGACTCAGTACTGATCTTATATTAAAAGTTAATTTACACTTATAATTATAAAACATATATTTGTTAAGACCTTTAGATAGTAAAATATTTTGCTAACACTCCTCTTCATTTTTGCTCTTCAATTTGATTTATTGAAAATTAATCTAAATAAAGGGAAAATAAATTAAAAATGATAGAATAAATCAAATGTTCAAATTGTTTCTCTTCAATATCAATACAATGTTTAATTGTTGTTTTCCAAGCCTTGCGTACATTGTACAACATATTGGTTTGATGTTCATCTCTATTAATGGCAATTATGGCATTCTCTATGTTTTACTTGAAATTTTCAATTGTTAGGGGTCTATAAACTTTGAAATGTCCCCAACGAAAGGATAATAAACTCTTGGATTAAAAATGTAGAGTTTAAATACCTCAAATATTGAACACCTGTTATTTTGAATTTTCCAAATGATTAAATACTAGGAATTGATCGAAGTTAACATTAGCATTTGATGAGTTGGCTTCTTAAATGTGCTTTAAATTATTAAATATCTCAATATCAAATATTTGTCAATTGTATTTGAGGTACTAATAGATATCAATTTTGCTTCCCATATGGTGTCCTTTATAATATACACTATATATACACGCGTTTAATATGACTGATTCTCATATAAAAATATTTTGAGAGTTAAATTTCTACTCTAATATGCATGGGTTTGGCTTGAATGGAGCACTTAACACACTTTCTATGCTTAGAAGAGCTGCTATTAATTTGAGATATGAATACTTGGAAAGTAAAGACGAAAGTTTCGTAACCCATTCGACAAAGGAAGCTATTGGCAGAATATCGTACATTTCTCTATATATACACCTTTTCTTACACTTATACTCATAGATTTGATTAATAAAAATATATTAATTATTTATTTAGAACAATGTCATCCTATTTTCGTGTAAATCATAAGTAATACAAAGTTTAATAGACAAAAGTTACAATTATTACTATTTATATATTTAATTATTTTTAAAACTCCTTTTTTACGATTTGTGTCAATAGTTTATTAAATTCAAATCAAACGCAAAGTTAAAAATCAAGTTTTCAAAACTTTATAACAAAGTTTAATTGAGATTCATTTTGCGAGTCCTCCCCTATGTTTTCATGTTTTTGGTAGAAATGCACTAAAATTTTTTGTTTTCAAGTCTCATAACATAGACATCACATTAGAGTCAAACTTCAGTAATGACTTAATGTTGAGTTCAGTACTTATAAATTGATGGAAAGGTCTAATGAAATGAAAATAGTTTATTATAACTGAACTCAACATTAAGTCATTACTGAAGTTTGACTCTAAGGTTTAAAACTTTAAAACAAAAACTATTATTAATGGCAACTATAAACAAAAAAAATGAAAAAAGTTATACTAATTAATAAACAAGTAATACATTTCATACGAAAACTAAGTCTTATAAAAAAAAAGTTAAACCCAAAGGACTCGCAAATGAATCTGAATTACTGTGAGTTTAATAACTTTAATCTCCCACTCAATTGAATCAACTCTTTATCTCCAAAAGCATAAAATACATATTTCTCATAACTCCAAGACAAAAATTAGTACTATTTATAAAGAGAAAACCTGTTGAGTTGAAGAAATACTGTATTGAGAAAAGGTATAAGTTTTGGAAATCTGTATAAACGACTTGAAACCTAAAACTTAAGTCTGGTTTCTATGACTACAAAAACAGCCAAAAATGAAAAGCACTTAAAATATGGACGCAATGGAAAAATGAATGAAAACACTTTTGAATCATTAAATTAAAATCAATTGAGGATAAGATGCCATCATATCATTCAAAGCTAGTGTCGAGTCAGTCGATCGGAAACATGGCTTTACTGTCATTTCGAACCAAATTTCGCGGACCTATTCATCAATTGAATGGTGAAATGAGTGATGAAATGGATATTATCGATGAGTCGCTCTTCTATTTCAAGCCCAACGTCTTCTTCAAAACTTATGAAATTCAGTCAAACAGTGATAGAGTACTAATTTATTTAACTCTTTATATAACTGAATGTCTTAAACGATTGCAGCGTTTGAACACTAAAGAGCAGGCGTTGGCGGAGATGTACTCTTTGGCCATTTCTCGCTTCGATATACCCGGTATTCGCCAAATTCAACTTCATTTTCCACTTTTATTTTCCACTTTTATAAAATCTAATCTTTTATTTATTTATTTAACCAGTTATTCATTTCTTTCTTCATTTTATTTTCCATTTAATAGTTTTTCAGCGAAAGTTTTCATCTATTAATCACTCAATTAGTTTCAAAGTTATAAATCATTTTTCATTATTTTTCAATTTTATTCAATATTTCACATAACATTTCATTTATTCATTCAAACGTTTATTTCTATCATTTTTAGTCTCTTTTAGTTTACAGTAATAGTATTTTTATGAACTTGTTTTATATGTCTATCGATTTATAACTAAATTATTAATAGTTTTATAAATTGTTTGTTTTGAAGCTTTGAAATCTAAGATTTGTTTCAATTATTTTATTGACTTATATTTGTTTTGTTTGATTGTCACTTAAGGAGATCCAGGATTTCCGTTGAACGCTGTCTACGCTAAGCCTTCGAGTTCTGAAGAACAAGACTTAATGAGACAATATTTTCTACAATTAAGACAAGAATGTGGTCTTCGAGTCGCCGAACGAGTTTGGGATAAAGAGACCGGAAAGCCATCCAAATGGTGGTTATGTTTTGCCAAAAGAAAATTTATGGATATTTCGCTTTCAGGCGCAGGAAAATGATTAAAAATCAAATTAATATTTTAATTATATAATCAAAAACTCAACTCAAGAAGTCGATTGAATCGATTCACTCATCAAAAAGTTTTTTAGTCTTAACTAAAGCTTACAATAAGTTCTAATGAACTAAACTCGCGAACTAAAGGATTCACTGATAGTTTGACGTGAATTTCTCTGAATTGTTATTTATTTTTAGGCAATTTTTCCTGATTTACTCTAATTATTATTGACTTGAAGTGTTCTGAATGCTAGCATTTTGTAGACTAAACCTGTAATAATGGCTCAAATAATTGATTCTCTACTCTATAATTACTTATACCTCAAAATGTATAATCTTGTGATTCATTATCATTTATTTACCATTAATTTGTGTATTTGTGCAGCTATTCTACTATTAGTTCAAAAATTCATATTAAGTTCGTTTAATTTAAGGGATTCTCAAATAAAGATCTAATTATTATAAACTAAAATTTGAATTATAAACACTTTCTATGAAAACCTACTTTTTCCTCAAATTTAATCTATAAATACAACTTCATTTTCAGATCAATACCTTCTTTTTGCTGTTATCTATCGTTGAAATAATAATCAACTGATGGCAAGATTTTTCTCATAGTTTATCAATGCATGAAATTATCTTTAAAATGATAGCAAAAGTGTATATATTATATGACTAGAAATCAAAGGATTCATTAATAATAAATGTCTGTCATCTGTTTGCATAAGTAATTCTGTTAATGAGAGCTTTAAGACTGCATTTCAATATCATTATTGACTAATCATTACTTACCGACTATTTAATGACTTTTAGAGCATCTGTTCTTAGTCTATAACGTCATAAAATTTTGATTTAAATATAAATCATTGAACTTTGCATAAACTGTAGGCATTTAATAGCATTCAATTAAATGATAACTTATTAGTTGACTTCAAAATACATCATTCATTTTATTTCTACATAAAGTTATCTCACATTCATTTAAAACTTCAATCCTATTTTCAATGAGATTTTATTCAAACTTTCATTGAATTGTTTGTTATTTCGATGAGTTTTACAAAATAGAAAACATTTAAAAAACTTCTATAAAAATTATGCCATTCTTTTGATTTTGTGAAACACAAGATATCGTACAAAAGTAGTCAATAAGTTATCAATTTAACTATTAATTAAAATATGTGGGAATCAGTTCGACAACAACTATACCATAAATATAAATAAATTGATATCTATTCACAGTTTTATAAAATAACAAACATTGAAGTTTGGAATATAAAAAATAATCATTTTCTGTACCTCTTTTATATTGATAACGAAGTGATGATAAATAAATTCGAAAGTTATTTACAAATACCAGTTGAGTATCTTTTACAAAAACATTTAAATGACTTAATTTGTTGAGGTTTCCTCTTGAAAATCATAAATCTATAATAAGATACTTAATTAATACTATTGAAGTTAGAAGTTATTAATTATTAAAAATTGAATCGTTTAATAATTTTGATAAACTCATTATTCCTCTTGAGTTCTGCATAAAAATCATACGGAGATCCGATCTCATTGGCACCTCTTCTGATCATATCCTCAATAACTGGTTGATTATCACTAATAAATTGTTCAATATTTTTCCTGATCAATGTGTTGACAGTTATACTGAAAGGCCAAATAAAGCCTTCAGATTTACACTGAATCCTATCATTTGATATAAGCCTGACTTTATTAACTTTGATTAACTTTTCGCGCACATTAACCACGAATTCAAAAAAGAAAACACATCTTTTAATTGTGAGACAAGCGATCTTTTGTGTGGGATGATAGCGATAGCCAGGAATACCTAATTTAGCGTCAAAGTTGATGTCAGTTTGAAAGTCAGTCAACTCGATATCACTTCCAATGGTAAACCGTTTTTCGCCTTTGAGCGCAACATTAGTATTATTACTGATTTTTCGGAAATTTGTTGCACCGCTTATTTTATAAGTGTTTAATATGATTGTAACTATAATTTGATGAAATTTAACAATAATTTGATCAAATTTAACAATAAAGTTCTCAAATTTATGCTGTTTTACTTACCATAATCATTCACATCAAACGTTTGTTTCTGCCTTAAAATAAAAGGATCAAATTGTTTCACATAATCTTCTTTAGCATGATTTATGATAATATCCATCAATTTGTTCATCAAATCAATTTCATTCTCTTCATCTGAAGGGTTACCTGACGATATGTTGAAAATATTTTTAATCAAATCCATTTTCACACCCAATAATAAGAGCGAAATAATTACATTATCAAATTTTGTCCTATGATAAAGTTTATTTACATTGATTTATCTCTCATTTCTTATAGTTATTGCTATACTTATCTATCATTTGACGGGTCTATTGTTCGTTTCCTACATAGAAAGACAGCTGCGTTTAATAGCTTAACGATCAAAATATCAGTTCGTTATAAAAGTATTTTTATAAATTACAAATGTTTAAAATAAACATGTTTTCAATGTCAGTATTAGTTTTATGTTAAGTGTAGGTTTGAATCAATCGTAAAAATTTCATCTCCAGACAAAAATGCTTTTCGAAAGTATGAATTTTTAAAAATCTGATAATTATTAAGTTTTTTGATTAGATTTAAACAATTGTTTTATTACATGAATTTTATTGTGTTAAACACTTGATTAGTTTTTGATTTCTCAAAAGCAGTTTATTAGTAAAGATTTGACGTAAATTAGTTGATGCATATCTTTTTAATTGATAAGGTAATCAACTTTACATAATTATTCCTTCCAATTATGACGAGGTTATTGTCAATAACTCTCAAAAATGAGCGAAAGTTATCTCAATCACATAACTCTATTACGTTATAATATTTTTTCCTAATCAGTAAAGTTATAGTAATAGTAAATATTAAAAATTTTGCATGTTTTGTAAAATTTTCTACTCATAAACAAATTTAAAAATGTTTTTAAAATGATAAAATGTTTATACAAACGACACGAGAGGGAAAACATAGCTAAAACTGCTAGAAATTTCTAGAAAATTCTATATGAAAAAGTGCTTTAACTTTACATGAGTGTTATATAACTTTGTTATATAACTCGAACATTCGAGAAAGCAATAGAAAGCCATATGAAAAGGTATATAAACACAACTGTTAGCAGTGCTCCGCATAAGCAATAATAAAGCGATACAATCAAGTTGTAAAACAAGTTGAAAAGTTTGACTGATATTTTGAAAAATTGTTATTTAAACAAATATTTAACTCGAAAAAGATGTTGTTCTTTACGATTTGTCCGCGCAATTCAACTGAAGACTTATTCGAATTGTGTGGTACCGAAGAATACAAAGCTCGTAAACGTGTTCGCGTGGATCCAGAACTGGTGATCTCATCGCCAAAATCTCTCAAAACTAATGAATCCAATAAGTTTGAGGTCAAGTTAGATGTGACTCATTTCGAGCCCGAAGACATCAAAATTAAAACGGTTGGTAAAGATCTTATCGTTGAAGGAAAACACGGCGAAAGACTTGATAAACACGGATTTGTTAGCAGACAATTCACGAGAAGATACGAATTGCCTAATGATATTGATTTGGAACAAATGTCTTCTTCTTTATCTTCTGAGGGAAAACTTGTGATCAAAGCGCCGATTAAGCAAACTTTCAGTAAAGAGAGAGTCATTCCTATCACTTTTGAGAAATCAAACGAATCTCAACACAAAATATGTGATAAAGAAAAAGCAAGTGATGCCGCTTAAGTCATACTTTTAATGTACAGTACTTTTAACCATGTTTTTTGTCAGTAGTATTTTTATTTTCATTTTTCAATCAATGATTGTAATCATATCTTAATTTATTTGTAAATAAAATTAAGTTTTTCGTCAAATATCTCTTCATATGTATTATTGATTGCGAAATTCAAACTCAGAAAGCTCTCAAAATATCTCAAATTAAATGTACTTAAAAAAGCATTTTGTGTTGAATGTATTTTTACAAGAAGTTATTAACTAAAAGATGATTTTTCTGAGAGCTCGAGTGTCGAGCCTTAAATCTCGACTGAGAGTCTTGACTCTGAAAATTTGAAAATAACTTCACCTTCCACTCAATGCTTAAATATGATCCTTTATAATTGGGTTTTCAGATTATTTTTTTCCAGTTTTAGATAACATTATTTGTTTTTTGGAAGTTATTTCCAACAGATTGAGGGCAATTAAGGGGTGAAATTTGTTTATCTACATCTCTATACTGTGAAGGCTTTGATATATTTGGAAATTATTAGATAAAATTCATATAAACTTATGAACGCAATGCGCGGCAGTCAGAAAGACATTTGACTTTCAGAATGACTTCATAACAATATGCGGTCTCAAAAAGAAGCTCAAAACGCAAGAACACACTCCTGCCTCTCCTGCCTTCGCCTGCCTCGCCATGTCGCCATGTGCTGAACACTGCTCTAGAACTTGATTCCTCGAAGATACCGACCACTAGTTAATATTATCAGAGCCTTTATTGACTTGAGCCTCTAGTACTTTTGATTGATTTATTTTACATTTTCAGTATTTGTTACAGTAATGTAACGAAGACTTTAACAGTCTTTATTGAAATGTGACCTCAAGTTTTAGGGTGGAGACAATTTTTAAAATATTTTTTCAACTGTTTAGATTAAATTTTCTATAAATATAAAATGTCCCACAGATCTAGTATGAATTTGATTTCTCAAATTGACTGGGGTCATCTTTTTTCTGAAAGGGCGCATCGTTTGTATATTCAAATTAACTCATTGAATGTTAATCACAAAATAACGAAAAAACTCAATGTAAGAATTATATGCTCATAAACTTAGAATATTATTTGAGATTTCAAACATTGTTCATATCTATAGTTAAACAATTTCATACTTCAATATGGGTTTGAATAGATACTGTATCAGTTTGTCTTACGTTTATGTTGAGTGTAATTATTACTCAATTTAAAATTTAAAATGAATATTGAAGTCTTGGAAAAAGTACGCTTTGTATTGGACGCAGAAGTTATTATCAAACTATGGCTCGAAGAGTGTATGATATCTTTGTTCATAACTTGATTGCGTGTCATTTTTCATTGAATTGCGTGTATTTTCCGTTTCAAACTTCATTATAAATTTTATATTTTCTTTTATTTGCACACAAAAGCAATAAACATTTTTCAAGACCAAAAATTTCAGATCATTATAGAATAGCTATTGTCATAATATAAGTCAATTTCAGAACTAATCAAATTTCAAAATTAAGATATTCTCAAGTTATTATCTGTTGGTTTTTTCATATATAAGTTGTTTACAATGAAATCAAATTTATTTAATATTAAAGATAAAATAAAAGTCAAATATTTCAATGGATTTGAATCATTCCTGAAAAAAGGATTCATACTAAATGTGAATTTTTCAGAATATTGTCAGAATAAACAAAATCCAAAGTTTGATTTTAGGTCTAAAATTGTTTGCATATTCTGTTGGCTCATAACTATCAGATGTTTTTCTGCTGCCTTTATATCCGAACCTAATATTTGGATATTAATTGGAGACCCATTCTATTTAACTGGTGATAGAATTCTGATAAATCTTATATGTTTTGGAATATCATTAATTGCATCTCTATTAAGAACTCTATTTATTAAAGGTGAGTATTGTTCTTCTACTGCTCTGTCACTCAATTTTTTCGATAATTCTTTGTCCTTAAATTTGAGACCAGATTCTATTTTATTTAAAGCCGAGAATAATCATAATTTATATTTCATACACGATTTGCTTGCTTTGAAAAATGGTTCAAATCGTGGTTTAACATATGAAAATTTACGTAAAATGCAAATCATATCGAAGTTGATAGAAATGATAGTTTTAAAAGTTATTCGCATAATTTGTGTACTAATTTCTGGCATAATATTCGGTTCCTATTACTTGATTGCATATAAACTGCAAGATTATGACTACTCAATGACTATACTATTGATATGGTTCTTAATAGTGATGCTAGCAGCATGGAACTTAACCTCTGCTATTTTTATTTCATTCAGCATAAGTTTTTTCTCTTGTTTCTATTTGAAATTAAGATTCAAACAATTGTTCATATATTTCAAAGTAAATCAAAGTACTTATTCGCTAAATCGGTTGATAGCATCACATCATAGATTAGAGATAATGACTTTTAATTATAATAAGTTCTTGAGTTATATGATGGCAGTCAATCAGTATTGTGCGACTTTCAACATTAATCTAATCTATTATATATCATTTTATGGAAATGCAAATATCTATTTTCGTTTGGCTAACTTAATGGTTGCCATATGTGGCACTGTTTTCATGTATTTAGCGACTAAATCATTATCGAATGTATCAGAAGAAGCGCATCGTTTCTATATTCCTATTAACTCATTGAATGTAAATTACAAAATACCAAAACCGCTTGGATGGAAAGTAACAATTATAATCATAAACTTAGAATATTATTTGAGATTCAAATTCTTTTCAAATCTATAGTTAAATAATTTCATTGAACGTCTTTCTGGTCCAAAAATTGGTATTTATTGTTATAACATATATCCATTAACTAGTTTAGCATTTATACAGGTGAATTCTAAGTTTTTTCTATTCATAAATAGTAACTCATAATCATAACATATTATATCTTCAATTTTCATTAGTATTTAATCTTTTGCGTAATGATGTTCTTAATATTCGTTGGATTGTTTGCGGACTACTTGGGATATAATCAATAATTTCGTGTTTCTTCTCATTATAAAGATAAGATTTAAACCTAAAATGTATTATATTTGAGAATTACTCTGTAATTCACATAATTTATTCATAGACTAATACCACTATATTATACTGTATTCAAAAACTTGATGTCTTAAAATTAATAGTACTAAAAATTGACTCAAATTATATGAGTTAATAAAATTGTTTCTAATTTTCTCATATTTAAAAAATTGCAAAAAATCTTATATGTGTTACATTTAGACCGTAGAATCATTTGATTTCCAGATAAGACTTCTTATAGAAGGATTTTTGTGACTTTGTATTGAAAACATACAATCGTTTTGAAGTGTGTTTCTCAGGGCACTCATACATAAAAATCAAATTTATTTAAACTTATTTATTTGTGGTGTAATTATTCTTTAACCATAAACAAACTGTTTCAAGTGGGATAATACACGCAAATCATATTTTCAAGATTCATTTTTTCCATTGACTTCATCATAAATTTTGTAGAAATTCTTAATATTTCTATTGATAAGTTCGAGTCAATTCTGAGATAATTTTACTTTAATTAACTTGATTTGATTCAATTCTCGAAAGCATACCATCATCTGAATCAGTATATTCGACATAATTGTGGATGAAATTACTATAATTTGCTGATCTCTTTTCCTCATTATATTTTCTTCACAGCCAAACCTATGTTTGAAACTCCATTTGGGCTTCATTTTCATGTCTTTCCAAATCTCCTAAAATATTAAATAAACTCATAAAGAGATAAAAGTGAAACATTATAAATATAAGTAAACATAAAAACATTACATCAAACCATTTGTTTTTAGACTTGATATTCACTTCCATCCGGAATATACATAAAGATGGAAATCTTGATCAGCATAAATAGCATTAATCTTTTTGGGGAAATGTTTTACTAAACATGGTTTCAATGGATTTTTCGGTGTAGAATTTCCACTCCAATAAGACAACCAAACAGATGATCTCTATTTTAATAAATATGTTATAATTCAAATTTTTTGTTTTATCATGACTTTAGAAATGACTTTAATAATGAAAGTGATGTGAGATATTCCTGAACATCGCGTGATCTCTGGCTCAAGATTTCAATTCAATTTATACGCATGTCTTCCTCCAAATATATAGTATTCATCAAAACTTTGTCAATATATGGTATCGATGTCTCCATTCAGACACATCTTGAGAACAACCCAACCAAACATTATTCAATTCAATGAGTCGTGACTATAAATTAAATCATTTATTGCTATTTAATCTTATATTTAATGATCTGTTTTATGCATTTTAGACCCCTTTCTAAAAAGTTGCTGTCGTTGTTCGAAAGAATACTCTTTATATTCAATCGAATCCTTTTCATAGTTTGTATCCCAATCACAATTAGGATATTTGAGAAATGAGTTATATTTTGGGTCCAATTCATAGACAATTAACGGAAAATTCTTATGATTCACTTCTGTTATATTAGAATAACATTTCTTTTGTCGAATAGAGTGATAATATTCTTATGATTTCCAGCGATATTCAACTCGAATGCCTTTTCAATAATTACTTTATTATCAAACAAACAGTAATAATTAAATGGACTTAAAGAAGTCGGGGGTAAAGCACTGCTACGCTATATAGAGAAAAACTGCTTTAAACATGACTTATTGGGATTGCGTTTCGCGTTTAGCGTTCATTTCTAAACTAAATTAAACATATTTTCTCCATTGAAGCATATCTT
>JAQFZT010001146.1:0-17002 GCA_034696325.1 Camisiidae sp.
TATTTATAAGTGCCAAATACATTAATGGCAAAATTATAATAAACTAAAATTGATGATTATGTTTAGCATTTGATATGACGAGAAAGATTAAAAGCGCCAAATGTACAGATAAATCAGTTTGAAAAGTAAATCAAATTTAAGAGGTATAGAAATTATTTTCATTATTCAAAAAGATTATATGATTATTAAAATTGTTCAATACATTCCAGCTTTGTGTGGAGTGAACTTAAAATTCAAATAAATTGCTGTATCGCTAATCAATGTCTGAATAAAAAATAAAAAAGTATGTAAAGCATTGAATAAGAATCGATTTCTAGCGATTCTCATTCATAATTGTTTGCAAAGTTGTTTCTTAGTTTGATTTAAATACAATTCTTGAATGAAATTCTCATATCTTTTCCAATTTTCATTGAAAATGTCGAGTCATATACTAAAAGGATTGTTAAATAACTAAATCGTTGTCCGACATGAGCGCATAATATATTTATGGAATTGTGTATGTTTTCTATCAGTTTTATGGAATTGACAACTTTATATTCAAACTATTCTTCTATTGAAACAAATATTGAATCGAGATTTAGAATAATTCAATCAATCAATGGCTCAGTCAATCTCATCAACTAATTGTAAAAGAGCTCTAAAAAAGAACAATCATTTAAGTTTTATTGTGTAAAAATATCAAAATCAATGTTTTATTTAATTGTTTTATTGTTTAGTCAGCAAAATATTTTTCTAGATAAGAAAAATTTCATTAAAAAAACCTGTCAGAGCTCAGAGGTGTGAAGACTAGAGTGGAAAACAGAGGTATTTTCGAGAAACGAGTTTCTCGAGTCTCGAAAATTTATTTGCCTCGAGACTCGGTCGGGTCTCGACTGAGTCTCAAAATTGTCGATTTTTGAAAACATGAAAAACTTAATATAGTTTTAAAGCATTTGTTTCTAAATGCTGTTATTAAATAGTTAAAAAACAGTAATTAACGAAGTGTTTGTAGTTTTAGTCAAAAATTGGAAAATTTCTAATTTTCATTTCTCTATCAAACTTAGAAAATTAGTTAATTCTGATCAAAAGCACTCATCACTATCCCATACAAATTATAGAATAACTCTCTTAATTAAACTTATTCTAAGAGCTGATTTGAGTTGCGATTTGAACATGAATGTCAACTTACATCTTATGGCAAATGAGTTAAGAGTGAAATGACATTAAACTTATTATTGAAAATTAACTGGTGGAGGAACAGAACGAGTTTATAGATTCGCGCTTTCTGTCCGTCATCAACAACAAGTTTCAAATTTCATTGTTGTCAAAAGTTGACAAATTTTATAATTTCAATATTATTGAGATTTCTATTGTTGCCAAAAATGATTAAAATCATGGCTGTAGTTATACAGGTCTTTCATCAATTGAACTAAACTATTGAACATAAATTGAATTAATATTTACTAAACTATTTGACCACAAGTTATATTTGAGTCTTGTTTTAAATATTGTTTGCTTTTCTGTTCATCAGTGATTCATATATTTATTAATACTCTTGAGCTGAGCTGAAAAAGTTTATTCAATCAAAAAAAAGTTTGAAATCAACTTTTTTTCATTGATAATTAAATGGGTGTTCAAGAGATTTGATTTATGCTTTGCAATAGATTTTCTAAAGTAATGGCGTTTATAATCCCAATTGAATTTACTTTTGCTTATACTTGAAAACCATTGTTTGCTAAATATTTGCTGGAATAAAATATTTGGAATTTGACACAAAATAAAGTAAATTTATATAATGTTTCATAAACAACGAATCAAATTTCAATAAATAACTGTATCAGCGATTCATACATTTCATTCGATGAACTTCAACAATTGAGATGAAGATTGGACTCAATACCAAAAGATGACAGAATCTGTTGAAACACAACTTAAAGTTGCACTTTATTAGAAGAAATAGAGTTGAAGAACGAGTTTCGTCAAAAACGGATGTTTTATAACTCTTCGGAGTATTGCTTAAAGTTGTGATGAATTTTGATTTGAACGACGATATGATATTTGTATGAATTGTTTGAAATTTATTGTCAACTTGTGTAAAGTGCATGCGTTTGTATTTGTTGTGTTTATTTATGCAAAAGAACTATTTATACCATCATTCAGTTATTTTACTTTTTCACAATTTATAAAATAATTATAACAGAAAACAATGAATATTTGTTTCTGACAAATGTATAATTATGTCTCACATTTCTCGAAAGTCAAAATAATTTTAGTTATTTATAGATATATATTGAAGTTTAATTGTGTTTAAATAGGTTTTAACTCAATATATTTCGAGTGAGTGAAGATATTAATAAAATACTAACTAAGTTAGACCTACCTTTACGTCATATTAAATTTAGAGCAAATCAATTAAATAACTAAATCATCACAACAATAGTTTTCGTGTCAAAACATTGATTTATCACTTGATGTTTAGTTACCTGACGCGGAACTTCCCATCACTCGTATTCCTTGTTGTTGTAACAATTGAGCGATCGCTGCCTTAACGCCGACATTATTAGTATTGAGTCGAGATTTACTCGAGTTGTCTTGTGATGAGTCCAGAATGTCTGAATTGGAATTACTAGTTGTCGGCAGTCTTGTGGGCAATGCATTTGACTGTGCAGTTGTAGCCAAAGTTGAAGATAAGTTTTCTAATATACGAACCGTTTCAGGATTTTCTACGTTCTGATTGAATGACAAATCATATTATTTTTCATTCAATAATTCATTTATAAATCAATAGTAAATTTATCAAACCTTTACATTAAGCAGAGAAGCTAATTGTTGAATAGATAACTGTTGAGAACTTGTATTAGAGCTTCGGCTGTGCTTTTGTATCGCAGCGTGTATTCTCTCCACTTCGTCTAAAAAGTCAATTTATTATTTAAAGTACACTATTTTTAGAGCAATTTCTTTTATAAGTATTGCATCTTATGTACAATAATTGTTTTCTAATTTTCACCACAAAATATTTATCAATTTTAATCAACAATAGTTTTATAGTTGTTTTCTATCATAATCTGTATTTAAATAAATTTCAAAATTCTAATCAATTACCATTGATTGAAGAATTTAAACTTTCAAAACTTAATTAAAAAGTTTATTAAGCTCTCATTTGGTTAACAACTTTTTGAAAGACTATATTATTTAAAGAGTCAAATATATTGTATTGTATTTAAAAGTTATCTTAAGAACCAATTGATAGATTTAATATTAAGTATATTTTCGTTGAAAAACATTATTACCATTTTGAGGCTGTTGTTGCTGTAGTTTACGCCTCCGTTGTTTGGACCACATTTCATGACAGTCTTGGTCTTGAGGAAGTCTAAGAATGAAAAAAATTCGATAAATATCTAATAGATTGAAAGAAATGGTTGAATAGACATACAATGGTGGCGATTGATTACTGATATTGTTAAGCCAATCACAGTTGAGCGCTTGTTCAGCCGTTATTCTCTTTAACGGATCCAAACAAAGCATAGCGTCGAACAGGTCCAACGCAGGCTTTGGCATACTATCAAAGATTATTACAATAGAATCGAAACGTAAATACGAAAAAACTAATAAATTCAATGGAATGCATACTAAGCAAACTTCTCTTTGAGACATCTCTGAAAATTCTGTTTAGGCCTAAAGGTTGCCCAATGCGGCAAATTTATCACCTGTAAGAATATGGCCAACAATTAGAATAAATTCATGTTAAAACATAATAATAAAGCAAACCGTTGGCCAATTAGCAGGACAAGGAGTACCGCAGTATTTAGAAATAGCCTCCAATTGCATCGGCTCTGAATTGGCCTGAAATATAGGCTTTCCTTTGAAAAGTTCTCCTAAAATGCATCTGAAAAAAGAATACCATTTAATAAACTATAGATAAGACAAACGAAAAATATGTCATTACCCGCAACTCCAAACATCAATAGCAGGTCCATAACGTTCTTCACCTAATAATAACTCTGGAGGTCTATACCAGAGTGTTATAACTTTATTAGTATAGGGTCTCATCTTATCTTCAGCACTAAAAAGTCGAGCCAAACCAAAATCTGCGAGTTTTATTTGACCTCTTTATCAAAAATAAAATAAAACTTTAGTTTATTCTATTGGAAAGTATGATTGAATCCATGAAATCTTACTTATTATTCATTAAAATATTAGAACATTTAATGTCTCGATGAAGAAAATTGTTTTTATGACAATAGCTGAGGCCGTCTAATAGTTGACGCATTGTATGCGCAATATTAGGCTCATTGAACTCAACTAAACCACTTTCTAATAAACCCATCAAGTCGTGGTCCATATATTCAAAAACTAAGTAAAAGGCACCTAAAAAAAGATATTAAAAAATGAAAATCCAATTGAAGTGATTGAAGAGAAATGTGAATACCTTTGTCACGTCTGAAGTCGAGTGCGTCTTGTTTATCAGTTACTATTTCTTTAAGATTAACTATATTTGAATGGTTGAGTTGGCGCAAGATTTTGATTTCACGCACAGCAGTGATAGGAAAGCCTTCTTTTTCATTTTCTAATCGCACTTTTTTCAATGCAACGATACTGTTAACAGATATACGAAAGGCATTCATAAGTTGATTGTTATAAAAAAAATCATTAATTTGAAAGAATTCTCACCAATTTTCCGCATCACGTGCTTTATAGACTTGTCCATAAGTTCCTTCTCCTATTTGACATATTATATCGAATACGTCTACACAACGCGGTTCTTGTTGTTGTTTTTGAGGTAATAAATTTTTGCTTAGGATTTTGGGTCGTTTACCAGTTGTTTGTAAAGGCCTTTGATTTTGTGATTCTTCGTCTCCGTCTTCCATATCAACAGGTGATGTCGACGGGAGTGGTAAAGATGAAAGCCTTGTTCCGGGAGTTATCGATACGCGAACAGATTTATTGTGCGGCGAAGGGATTATAGGCAATGGTAATTGTGGTAAAGTTGTCGACTTCATTGCCACGAATCCATTGTGTTGAGGATGTGTCTGTCCTTCAATTTCCATGTTTTGATTAGGAGTCGGTAAATAAGGCTTTGTTGGAAGCGATGGAATTGATGTGGGAGTACTTGTTGAAGAGGTCGGGGCTTCCATTGATTGGCTTGCATTTTGAGGCGTCTTTTTCTTGAACTTATGCTGTTTCATAAGCTCTGCTGCAAAACTTGTTGACAAATACTTATTATTATCCAATAATACAGTGGAGGGATTGGAACTTCTATTACGAGAAGAGTCCTCACGAGGAGATCGTGAAGAACGCGAACGCGGAGATCGAGGACTTCTCATACGTTTGGGCGGTGGAGAGCGAGTGCGCGATCGGAAATGCCTTTGTTGTGGTGTTCGATCTCTATCTCTGGAACGGCCTCTAATTGGCGATCGGGGAGATCGTGAAAACCTAGACCTTTGTACAGGAGATCGAGTACGAGATCGCTCTCGGGATGCAATATATTTTGACCTCATCGGTGACATTCTCTCTCGAGATCGCGCCCGATGTGGAGATCTTTCTCGTGATCTTCGATGACGTCTCTGTTTAGGAGATTTTGATGTCATTGCGTAATGCGTTGACATTTGAGGTGAACGACTACGAGATCGTCTGCGTTGTGAAGGAGTCCACGATCTCTGATGAGGTGAATTTGATTTCTTTCTATGATGTGTCACTATATTAGGCGATTTGGAACGAGATCTTCTCGATCTATAGTCTGTATACGGGTCTCGACGCATCGGTTCCATTAGAGGAGAGCGCGAACGCGTTCGTGGATGGAAGTGCTGTACCGGAGACTTAGATCGAGATCTTTTACGTTTAGTACGACTTCTTTTATTACTAGAGTCGTCACTATTTTGTAATAAAGGTCTCCTATCTCTTGGATTTGGAGATTTTTGTTGCGAATCAGAACCCCGTTTTCGAGTTTGATGAGGAGATTTGTCTCTTTGCCTATAAATGTCTCTTCGTTCAGGCGTTTGATCGTATTTTGATGGCTGTGATGGCGAACGAACACGATTTCTGTGCGACAGATTCGGCTCACTTTTATCCCGATCGGCCACTCGTTTGCTTTCTTTTGATTGCGGAGATTTCAAAACTATTTTTTCTTTAACACTTTCGTTTGAAACTTTTTTCTGTTCGACATCACTTTCGAGTTGTGTATCAATGGTTTTACTATCTCTGACTATTGGACTGATAACTGATATAATTTTTGGTTCTTCCGATTGGTTTGACTTTTCTTGAGGTTCTGGTGATTCCGGACCCGTTTGAGTCTGAGAATTATTCTCAAACTCGTGTTCAGTTTCTGGTGAAATGGGCTCTGCGTCTAGAAAAGCCGGTGAACCTATGCTTTCAGTATTACCTTTCGGATCACCTGAAGATAAACATCATTTAAAAGTACTGTTTAATTGAATGGATTAAATAATAATTACATTCAT
Organism: Camisiidae sp.; assembly: GCA_034696325.1. Taxonomy (NCBI): domain Eukaryota; kingdom Metazoa; phylum Arthropoda; class Arachnida; order Sarcoptiformes; family Camisiidae; species Camisiidae sp. The sequence goes on from JAQFZT010001146.1 coordinate 6,435, forward strand.
CTATTTGTTCAGCAAATTCATTGTCTAATTCTTTTAAATTGTCTGGATTTTCGTCTTCTTTTCTTCTCAAGCGTCTCCTCTTTTTCTTTTTGCCTTTTCTATGTTCGCGACCGTATTTGTCTCTATGTTGTGAATGCCTCTGCCGTTTGTGTCCATGTCTTCGGTTACTCTGTTTAAACTCACTGTTTTCGTCCTCTATTTCTTCATTTTCATTCTCATCTTGAGGTTGACTTCTATGAGCTGTAATGACAAAACCAAAATTAATAACAAAACTTGTTATTTGATAGAAATATAACTAAAATACCGCTCGAACGAGAAGACTGAACACTATTGTTTGCATCTATAGAAGAATTGGGTGACATTTCTCTCGATGGTTTGGTATCATTATTTCTTATACTTCCAACTTCTCCCTCTTCTTCTTCAACCTCTCCTTCTTCTACTTCGGCCTAAAATAAAGATTTGAAATGAAATAAATGTATTGGAAATGATAATTATCTATAAAATAAATACATTAGTCATGTTGTCGTCCATAATGTCCTCATTTTCACTGACATCGTCGTACTGTACGAGTGGTTTAGAGCTCATAATCTGAGGTTTTGGCTCAAAGTCGTACTGATCGTCAAAATGATGGCTTCGATGTCTTCCTCTATGACGTGACGAATGCTCCGCTTGTGATGAAGAGTGAGTTTTGTGTCTAATTTTATGTTTTCGATGTTTACGTTCTTTGCGGTGTTTATGACTGTGATGTCTTCGATGGTGTTGTCCAACAGTTTCACGCGAATAGTCGTCATCATTGACAACATTGTCGTCATTTTGACTCAATTTCAAGTCGTCGTCACTCGAAGAAAGTGGTGAATGCATTGTTGGACCCATTCTTCTGATTCAATGGAATTCTTGAATTGTTATGATTTGATTTGAATGAAAAGTCATTCAATTAATTGTCTTAATTGATATCAATATTAATTGAATGTAATATTTATTGCGTACGCAAAACGTCTAAAACTTTTAATCATTTAAATGTCAATAAAAAAACATTTTCACTAAAAATGATCGGTTTTTCGAAATGAATTTTATGTTTCGAATCATTGTTTATTTGTCAAGAAAATAAGAGCTAATTTAATAAAATATATTTTCCTTAAACACAAATCTTATCACTTAAATAGAGTTGATTTTTTGACTATAAAAAAATTAATGTAAAGAATGGAAACCTATTTTTTGCTCACAATATGGTTTTCATACAACCCAATGGACGCATGCGTTCACTCTTTTCTATGCATTCATACCTCTCTTCAGTCGATTGCAATTTTCCTCTTCTTTTCAAAGGATTTTTCAGAACACATTTCATGAAAATCCTTTCAAATGATCTATTTTTTGCTAAACATCAATAGCTCTATCAATCAAGACTAACCCAGTATTATAACTGGTGTTAAAATAGCTAACGAATTATGAATTTAATTGTTAAAGACCTCCAAATTATGCTGAAGTCATTTTACAACACAAACACTTGAATTACATTGAAATTGAAGTTTCTTTTGATATTTTACACAAAAAGAGAACCAAAAAGTTAGTTCTGATTGTGATTGAAGTTCTGATTGTGGGCACAAAATGCGAACCAAAACTAATTTGAAACAAATTTCGCAGAAGTCAAACCAAACCAATAGATATTTAAACCTCGCCTAACATTTAGAAAACTTTGAAGTTGAATACAAATAGAGTGCTAAATATGTAAACTTTTTTATTTAAATATTAGTCAAAATTGTATATTAATATTAAGTTTACTTACAAAACATTTAAATTTTTGTCTTAAAACATTTGACTAATTGATATTTAAAGCATTTAACAATTATTTGTAATACAATTCAATTGAAACTTATTAACTGATTTGTTACAAGAGTGCAAATAAAACACAATTCGCTATATTTCGCACATTTCTATAAAGTTTTGACATCAATAAATATCTTCTCTATTGATATAATATATTATGCGATTAAACACAAATAATTTCTAAAATATGAAAGAAAATATGAATTATTTGTGCCTAAAAATAGAGATCAATTGTATGATTGTATGAATAAATATCCTATAAGGCAGTCCTCTCATCATAAACAACGACCGCTTCATTATCCACAAGAGTATCGGTGTCTTTGTGAGCGAACGTCAATTTATTGGTAGGATTAGTTCCGCTGCGATTCATTGCGATGGCGGCCGCGCTATCGTTTCGCATTCGGTTCTTACGCTTCTTACTATAGTTCACCTTCAAATCAATCACAAGTTACACTTCAATACTTTATCATTTTTTCTTAATTAGTTCAAAAGTTCAAAAATTGCATGCATTTTATACCCTTATTTAGCAAATCAAAGCAATTAAGTCTCAATCTTACAACTAATAAATAAACAAATTATTGGATATGAGTGTAGATTGACTTTAGAGCAATTGAATACCTTAGCACTGAGTTCTCCCGAGTCATCGCCACTATTAACAGATCTTCTTTTATTAGATTGAGCCCACGGCAGACTTCGTGACTTAAGCAAAGTTATGTCAGAATTACTGTTATGATTTGGTTCATACACACAACTTCTATGTTGATTAATCTCCTTTATATCTTCTTTTTCATTTAATTCCATAGCAATAGAGTGCTCGTGATTTGGGTTTATTTTTTCGCCAACATTTTTAATCATAAGCAAGTCATTGCACGCAAACACATTACTATATGGTCTGTTTGTCTGAGGTTTTATTACCGGAGTTTGAGTATTATTCTATCAGATCATACAATTTTAAGTAACATTAACTTGTTGTTAGCAAAACATTTGCGTTAAATAATACCTGAAGTGCAAAATTATCTCTGGTTAGAGGTGCAGATATTGATCTTTTCATATTTTGATCAGAATTTTCGTTGAGAACACTTTTCTCTTCAACAATAATTGAAGACTCGGGGTTGTTGATGTACAAGTTAGAGCCTTGACTAGACACACTGTTCCGTTCACTGTCATTATCTAAACCTATTATGATTTGGAAAATGTTAACTTACGTTATTGGAGGTTAAAAACTTACTATAACTGCTTTTTTCTCTTTGCAAAGCAAATTGACAGCAGTGCCATATTAGAGCTGCCGCTAGAAATATGATGATTAAACCGATGGCTCCTTTACAAAAATTAATTAAATTTCAACAACAATTTCACAACGAATAGATTGCAAATTACCTGCAGCCGCACCGATGAGTATAGGAATGTCATGACTAGAGAAAATCCAATATCCGTTATCTTCGTAGTAACTATTTATGATTGGAGGTAAAACAGGTGAAGTTTTATTATCAGATGATATGTAGTTAATTGTGATGGCGTTTAAATCTGCGTCATTCGAGGCATCGCTATTAGCCATAGTTTTCCATTAGAGATATGTTTAAGTTTTTGACAATTCCATATTTGTTCCGTTGCCAATGCAATCGTTATCCTTATTGAACAGGGCGTATGACATCATTTTTGACTCAGTATGCAATGCAATGTATGTTTTCTTTATTCATCACCTTTTCTATAGTATAGGTTAGCATTTCATGTTAAATGTTGTGGTATATGCTTTTGATTCATAGCAACATAACATTTATTGCATTATTAGTTGCTAAGAGAGATCGATTTTAACTTAGGTATAGCGTGAAAAAGGTTAAACACTTTCTCAATCAATGAGATTATTCTGTAAATACTGGATATCAAGGAAAATATTATTGATTGACATATATTTTAGTCAAATCTCAAAATGAATAATAATCTAAGATTGAAATAATTTCAACAAATGTATTGAAATGAAAACTTTTAAGTTTAATTTTCGAATGGATCCATTAGTAATCCCTGCAAAAAAGGGATTTTGACCAATAAATAGAACATATTTTCTAAACTAATAGAAAAAGACTTCTAAAAATATTAGGCTTACAGTATACAAGTATAACTTATAAGCAGAGAATTGAGTCAAATGAGATTTTGACTATACTTTGATTACAACATCAATTTTTATCACAAATATGTGCACAAATATTGAATTGACCGGCGATGGCTCAGAACCATTAGAAATGCAAGTAATGAATAACACTTATAATTAGTGTACAGCATGTAATCCTCAAGAGAATATGTCTAAACATATTGTTTACGAAATAAGAATTATGTTATCATATAAATTAAAAAAAGCTAATAATATATTGTGGCACTCATTTGATATTTGAGAGAAAAACATGATTATAATTACTGTAAAAATCCATAACAACCACATTTGAAATGAGCTAAAAATATAATAGAACTCTATTATAGTAAATGAAGCACCTCTTAATTGAAAGTTTGATGATTTCATGCAAAAGAAAAAATATATGTATACAGTATATAAACTACAATTTGATAAAATTCTTAGATTTCTAAGAAAATTGCAATATTAAGCAAATTCATAGTCATGGACAACGCCCAGAAGCAAAAAATAAAACTTTTGATTACGATTTGTAACAAAAGTTTAGATTAACAACAGATTATTGATTACCAAATTCAAAAATTCATAATAAATTCAATAATAATAATAATAATAATGATAATTATAATAATGAACTAGAAAAAAATCTAAAATCAGCAGTTATTATACATTATACATTCTATATAAGAAGTTGGCACAAATCCTTCCTCATCATGATTAGTACGACGAACTCGAGTCCATCCGTCTCCTTGATCTAACTCTACCACTTCGAACTCTTCCCCCTCATTCATAGGGATTGAACCTTCACTTTGAGCTTTAAATTTCAATTAGAAAGCAATACAGCATAAGTTATTCAAAACATATATCATATTAAATACCTTCAAAAGTATAAAGAGCTTTTGCGGTTCCCAACGCTGGAAGTGGATCATCGAAATCTGCATCCGCGTCAGCGAATTCAGCGTCAGCTATACTTAAGTGACTTGTGCTGATTCCACTTTCAGGGCTATTGGATCTAACAATCAATTAAAATATTCGTTTATGATTTGAGATCATGTTTAGTGAAACTCAAAACTCAAAACTCACTCGTTTTTCTCTTGAGTCGTTTCGTTTTGATTATGGTTATGATTATTATGATTATGATTATTAGTGACTGTTTGAGATGTGTTTGAAGAGCGATGATTAATATTATTGTTGTTATTGTTGGTAACACTTGATTCTGATGCGCTTCTCGATAGAGAATCTTCTGATACACTATTGCGGTGGGATTTCTTCTGTGCGGACGGTGTTAAGGGCTTTCCATCGACTTCAGACAAATAACTTTGAAACTTTCTCAGCTCTGTCTGCAATTTCTCCATTTTTTGTCCGTTTTCAGTCAACTGTCCCTCAACACTCATCGGGTCACCCAATGCTCCGTTTTGTTCGTACGCCTGTTTCATCTTCATTAAGCCGTCCCTAAATATTTAAAAAAAACTTGATATTTTTCAAAATTTAAATTCTTATAAACAAACGAAAGCAATATTTGAAAGAATTGTTAGACTCCATCTCCCAATGGGATCAATTTGAAATTGATATATGACGACAAAACTCCTTCAGAAAGTTTTTATAACTTTTTGTAGGGAAGACTGGGAAATGTGGAAATTAATTACGACATATAATTGACTGAATGGATGATTCTAGTTTTGAGTTTAGCTCTGTCTTGTTGAAAATATGCATCATAAATGCCTTTTTCATTTTATTCGAAACAAATTGTTCAAAGCTTTTACATAAATTATTCAGAATTTATTGTTTGAGTGAAAAATGTAGCTTTTATAATGATGCTATTTTGGAATTTGCGTGTCAAATGCATGTGTGGGCATATTTTAATAAATAATCAATTTTAATATAATTATGCTATAATTGTTCCAAATTCCAAGTATGTTCTCAATGTGAAGTCAATTCTAAATGTTAAAAAGTTATTTTAAGTCAAATTTAAAGTATATGTGCAATGAGTCACTCCATATTTTAAACTAATTTTTTCAAAAATTATTAATAAAACTAAATTTATAATTCTATTTGGTTTGGAAATACTTTTAAAATTTGAGATAAAACAGATGATAAATATTATTAATTTACTAAAAGCAGAATGAACTGTCATAACTGTCAAGTGATTCATATCAAAGCCTCACATCTGTTAACCGATAGAGAAAATCATATAAAAAACTATAAATCGTATTTCAAGTAATTTCAAATACTTCCTTCCAATAAAATCTAAAATCAGACAACTTGACGATTCAGTCGAAATTCTTCTTTACTTTATTGTAAAAAAGTTTTCTCATTTGAATATTATATTTTAAAATACTAGTACCGGTACTATTGAATAGGATTTTGCTATTATTTTTAAAGCTTTTAAATTGACATTGAATTTAAATGAAATACCTGACAGCCGTCTCCTGTTGAAATTGAGTCTGAATTTGATCAATCTTTGCTTGTATTCGTTTTCTTCTTTGATTTGGAGGCAAATCTGCGTAATCATCCTTAGAATCATCCAAATTCGACTAAAATTCAATTTTGAATCGCATTAAAAATTACAGATAAAAGTTTACGCATTTGAAAGTGAATAAAAAATTAAAATAAGAACAAATTAAAAGTATATTTGGATTAAATATTAAAACTATGCATTACTTACAAAAAAGAAAAGATAGAGAAAATACAATTAGAAAACAATAGTCATCCAAAAACCATGAAAGAGAAATCGGAAAATATGAGAAATAGAAAATTCGTGAAATTGAATAAATTTGATATGATTTTTAACAATAGAATGTAAGGAAATTGAAAGGAGACATACCTTATTAGAGCTGAAGATTCCAAAAATTCCTCCTCTTTTCTTAAAACGTGCTGCAGATAGCGTTCCGCGTAATGTTTCGGATTTAATTGAATTTGAATAGTTTAGAGAATGAGTACCTCTTGGAACTGATTCCTCAGATATTGGCCTCGGATTACTCAAGTCGTCGAATGGTATGTCTTCGGGCGGCAGATTTCCTGATTTGTATTTTTCGATGACTTGTCGATTGTCTTCTTTCGGGTCGATTGCATCTGAAGCTTTGATTATGCCTTCAAGACACTTATCAATAATAGGAAAGACTTGACGGTGAAGAAGAGCGCTTTGTTTAATATAGTTTTGTATACAGGCAGCTCTTCTTTCTTCCATGTCTTGCAATTGTTGAAATATTTTAGGCATGAGTTCATTGTAATGCTGTCGCTGTAATTCATTGGTTTTTTGCAAATGGTTTGCATATTCTGTTTTGCAGTCATCACACATTTGATTCTTGGCGACTGAGATCATTCTCGCCTTCTCTACTTCAGCGCGCGATAAGTTAAGATCTGCGTCAGCTTTTTGATAGTTATCCTGTGCTTTTTCCGCTTCTTTATATGCTTTTTCATAAGCTTTCTTCGCTTTGTCTAATTGTGTTAATGCATTCTGTAATGCATTTTGATTTTTCGCTCCTTCGTGTAGATATCGTTTTCTTTCATCCTTGAGTTCTTTGAGTAAAGTTGATATCTCTTTAACAATATGTGCGCCCATATTCTCAGCAACCAATTCGTGCTGACCCGCGAGGTCTGTCACTTCTTGCATCATCAAAAAGAATGCTTTGCAAACTGTGAACCTATTGATTAAAGAAAAGTACTGTAAATGAAAACGTGATAAACTAGTGGTAGTACTCGTACTGATTATCCTCATCATCTTTCTTCTTGATCTGATGATTTTTAACAAGTCGTCTTAATTTACTCGCGTATTCTATTTCAATATTACATCGATCTTTCATGAATTGCCCGTATTTATCAAGAAATTCAATCCCTTTATGAGTATGTGTTGAAAGATTGTCGTATTGATCCTGAAATGAGATATATTGTGAAACAACTATATATAATACAACCTTCAATATATTTAATACTTTCTGATGGCAATTAAGTAATGCATAAAGACTATTAAGACTGTAAGGACGGATAAGCTAAATATAGATAAGAGTCTTAATAACTACTTTTTTCAATGTATGTATCAATCAATGCATGCATCAAACCGTTAAAACAATTAATCAAATGCTTATTTCTCACAATTATTCAAACTTTAGACAAAACAATTGCTTCACTTTTTAGGTTTTCAGATTGAGATAAAAGTTGTATAAATTTGACTTTCATTATAGTTATAAAGTGTACGAGTATTGTTGATATCTTTTTACTGTATTTAATAAAAGCCAATATCAATATCAATATAAAGAAAGTTCAATGAAACACATGAGAGAACTGTCAAAGCATTGCATTCGAGTGAGAACTACACTTATCTAATAATAAGTAAATGCGAATTGAGATATGGATAAGAAACTCATAGTAATCATTAATAACAGGAAGATTACAATAAAACTCAATTACATTAAGCTATTATATTGACATTCACATGTATTTACATTCATTTCTATAAATTCTTACGCATTGAGAGCGCAATCAATTGAGAATTAATAAGTTTTAAAATGAAATTAACCAAAATTGAATGTCGGCCTCATTTCACATTCAATTTAATTAATGTCGATATTTATAGAAATAAACTTTCATATTAAATATAATATCGTTTCACATCAACTTTGGTAACAAAAAATAACAAATTCATTTCAAGCCTAACATTAATCACATAAATATTTACGACAATTAATTTGGAAAAAATGAATAAAAAAAATGACAAATAAATAGAAATGAAATAGCGATTGATGTAAATAATAATAGAAAATATATGAATAGGAAAATAGTAGAGAATTTGAGATTAAGAATGATATGATTGATTGGCTGATAATATATGAAAATATGTATTTGGAAGAAAAGGTTAGTTATATTAATATTAGTTGAGTTTTATCTATTAATTAGATTAAAAATAGTACTGACCCACAGTTCTTCGCCCCAACTCATCATTTAATATTATTAACAAATCAAAAATTAATACAATGATAACTAATTTCATTCAATCGATGAGTTGATAATTAAATTAAATTATGAAAAATTATAAGACATTTATAGAAGAGATGACATGATTTGTTATTATATTAATAGTATTTATACGATTTGAGAGGATATTTACGAATATTTAGTTTTTTCTACGATTGATAATTTCAACACAGACTCAAAACATTGTACACTATATGAGGAGTCAATTGGAAAAACATATCATCACTGAAGAGTCAAACCCTTCCATTGAAACTGAAAAAGGATAGCAAACCGTCATATGCGTTGAGAACTGTTTTCTGAAGGGAAGTCATTCTGAATCATAGTATTTGTAGACACCTATAAATGCATTATTATATACCATAAGTTAGCCCTCAATTATTTTGCGTATCAATACATCTATATATTATTCATTTAATATTTTCAATCTCTTGTTTGTTAACATAGATCTCAATTATGATTGTCCTCATAAAATCATTCAATAAATTTGTATATTTTGTTACATTAAATTAATTTTAACTAATTTTAATCACTTTTTACATGTAAATTATTTTTTTGGTTGACATTTATAACAGGGATTTCCGGTTTCAAATCATTCCGTCTATCAATTGAAATGCATTCTCAATATTTTGCCCTAAAATTCACATGAATTAATCTTTAATCTGTGGACTTAAAACTTTTTACTATTTTCACACAAACAGCGAGTTTATCCAAATGATATTTGTAAATAACTGCAAACACCTCTATTATAAACTATTTTATTAAAGGTATCAAAAATAAGTTTATCATAAAAAAATTTTAATTATATGAAAATTGATAGAATTCAATGCAATGCAATATATTTTCACAATAATAATAGCATTGATTTTTTAGATGAACGAAAGAATTTTTGCATATGATTTTATTAAATAAATATTTGTTTTGACGAAATTGTAAACATCGGTATTAAAGCAGCAATTATTGATGTGTGTGTCGGGTAGATATACCGTAAACTTCTATTTCAACTACTTATGACGTGATATTTAAAGCGCCAAAATATTGCGTACAGTAAATCAATTGATAGTCATATCTAAACATTAATTCATATTTGTTTTGTTTACTTAATTATAAAATTGAGTTATTTTTTCAAAATACTATATTATATGAGAAACGTTTGTATTTGATTTGAAAACACTATTTTAAGTGCAATAAAATGTGTGAAAATAAGTTAAATTGAAAGCCATGCTCTTCACTAACAACTCATCAATTGATTAGTGAAACAGTGATTTGAGTTGAGACGATGAGACCAACACTCGTTTCAATCACACAAAATAGATGACAAGCAATTCAGTAATTATTTTAATCAATTAATTGCCGTTTTTTCCTTCAATTGAAACATAAATTGATTTAAATATATTTTCAATTTAATTCCAATTAACAGTACATTAATAACAATGGTTTGAATAAATTGGGTGACAAAGACTCATGTGTTGACACATTTATCGGTGTTATGACTAAACTTATTGAATGTAAATCAAGTAGATTTGAATTGATTGCGAGAAAGTTTGGATTACAAAAGCAAACTTAGAGAAGGAATTACTTAAAACTCATTACTAGATGTGTCGATTGACTCAAATGTCTAATGACACGGGAAGAGAAATCGATAAATCATTTG
>JAQFZT010001147.1:0-17000 GCA_034696325.1 Camisiidae sp.
ACTATTATATGATAAGCTTAGTTTATGTTTATAATGGCGTTAAATTATCTTGATAATCGGCAAACTACGGACATGCTCTTTTTTATTCCTTTTCTAACTAGAGAAGTATACCTATTGATAATCTAGAATTTTATTTATTTTTATATTTTCTTATTCCCTTCGGTGATTTTAAGGAAAGTATAAAATATTAGCCTTTGATCTTTTTATTAATTTTTTGAAAACTTGAATTTCATTATTACAATTTAAAATTCAAATTTCTTTAAAAATTAATAAAAGTGTAAAAAGGTTAATATGGGCAACTAATATTATACTTCTCAACAACACACACGAGTCAATAAAAAACATAAAAATAATTAAAATTCTATGGTATTAATTGGTATACTTCCCTAATTAGAATTGAATTGTGAACCTCAAAATACACATGAAAAGAGAGTCGAATTATAAAAATTCACATTTATATGTGGAAGCTATATGAAGAGCTATCTCAAATATTTTTTCCAATTATTTCCAGTGCTCATATCGAACTGTTTAAAAAGTAAAGCGCAGTATATATCGCGTCTTGATCAAAATGTACTCTCTTCAAGTTTTTAAATAATATAAAATAATATATAGTATTAGCCTTAAAACATGTGACTTATTGAAACTTTTAATGATTGAAAACATTATTAAAAAACTTGAATCTATGTTTAAACTGTTACTTTTAAACAAGCTTGCAGAAGTTTAAATTTGATATTAGTTAATGTAGAAAACATATATTAATAATACATGGTAATTACTTTCTTTTAACGCTTATTCATTCAATGAATATCATGAAAATCTCAAATGATAACATTCATCATTCATTGTCATTACTCAATCATTAGTTCAAGACATGCATTTCTTATGAGATCTTTTCTTATTTAGAGACTTAAAAAGAGTACATCAAGGCCTTGTACCTTAACAAGTGTGGTCGAACATTTAATCATGTGGATTTTATATGATAATAGTAGTTCATTATTACAGAATCTGAATTCCAGATACTAATTTTAAATTGTTCAAATTATACCAGTATGTTGAGCTATTCAAATGTAGATAAAACTATTCACATAGAAAAAGATTTTTCTAAAAAACTAGCTGATAAATTGAATTTTCCATATACAATTGAGGAGCCGCATCATAAAACAACACATTGAATTTTTTTAGTGTTGCCTTTACTAGACACTAATTTAAAGCTATAAAAATAAGTTTAAGTTAAAGCCTTACCAAAAGTTTCGTATTAGTGTGTAAAATAGGCACCTAAAAATTAATTCAATGTGTTGTTTTATGATGCGCCTCCTCAATTTTTAAATAAGATGCAATGTTATTTTCCATCTACTATTACAAAGCGCTTGAGCGTCGGACATCACAGTCCATAATCATTTTTATTTATAATCCATCAAAAATATCACATTCGTCTTGATTTTCTTATTGTTCATATATTTATTGAAAATACTGAAAATTTAATGTATAGAACCGATTATAAAGCATAAATTGGATATAATGCTTAAAATCATAATTATCAATCAGTTTATATTATAGAATTGAGTTTGGGATCAATTTAAATAATATCTATATTGAATTTATAAATTAATAAAAGGATAATTAGAATATAAGAAAATTTTGCCTTCAATAAAATTCTATTTAAGTAGAACTACTTTGTATTGGATTCTCGTCGTCATCATCAACGCTCTCATCATTTTCAGTTGAATCTTCTGATGATGATTCTTGTGATGAGCTTGAAGTGGTGGTGGAAAAATTTGATGATATGGGAAGATTTGATCCAGTTGTCAAACCGATGCCTGTGCAGGGTTCTGATGTGTAAGCATTGCATTGTCCGGATTCGATATAATCATTGATGTATTTTTCATAAGCTTTAAATTCAGAGCATATTTTGCAATATTTACGGGCGTATTCTTTATAACATCCCAAAGCTATGTATTGAGCCCAACAAATATTCTTTTGACTTTCATCTTCAATATTAATAGTACATGACTCAAGTACTTCTTCTGAGTGTACAGACATTTTATTGGAGCAATTCATACAACCCTCAATACATTTCGGGGCATCAGTTTGGCTGATATTTGCAAAAATTGGTACAGATTTGAGTCGTTTAAGCTTCAAAACTATTGAAATACTTTCGGCAAAATTGAATATTATTATTAAACAAAAAACTATTTTAATACGTGTCATTTTTTCACGATATAGAAAAAAGATTGTCTAAAAATATATCTTTGAACTCGTCAGTCAAGATTGATTTAACTTAATAGTAATTTAGTTGAATGAAGTAATACAAATACAAATGAGTACAAATACAAGAAATACAAATGAGTTATTATTTATATTTCAAAATGATCTTTGCATTTATTAAATAATTATCATGATAAAAATTATCGAGATACAGATTTTTCTAGCATTTATTTAATGACTATTTAACAGCAATAAAAGTTTAATTCATCTCAAATTGATTTAATAGCACTTTTATAAGAAAAATTAGATCTCTAAAAAAATCTTTAATAACTTCAATATCATAGAAAAATGGTTTTATCTAGAATTTCAATATAATTTCTTTTTATATAAGAACTGCATTGAGAAAAAGTTGCAGGACCTGTTCAAAATGCCTAAATCTTCGACCCGAAGCCGCCTGAAACTTTGCATTGACTAAAACTAAATTCTAAAAACCTTATTGATCCAAATCTTAGTTTTATTTTTCTCTATAAAAATAGCCTTAGCCTTATTGAATCCAACATTTTATGATTTCAGGAATTATTTGAGCAAATATTCAGTGATAAGAAGAGAGGTTGAAACAGGGTTTCTCTATTTATATATTCAGCCCTCAACCTTATAAAAATTACAGTTATGTCTTCAGGACAAGTTATAAATTAAGCACACTGAAGTTTGTTCAATCCCCACACACCCAAACAAATTATTTTATAATCATTAAGACGTAGAATATATTCATTTTTCAAGTTTTTTATCATAATGCAAAATTATCTAATTAATTAATCTTCAATATCATATTGCGAAGTAAATTCTCATAATTGTTATAATGATTTGAGAATTTCACTTCTATTCTATTCAATTTAATTATAATCTCAGATGTTTTCATTGTATTTAAGCAAAATCTGTCTTTAAAATTTAAATTTCATACTTTTATATTGTTAATAAAACGATGATTAATGAGCATTGTTTCTAATTACATGGGATATGAATTTTTATGCTAAAACATAAACATGATTTAGGTTAATTTTCAAGGATTTTTTTTCAAAATTTCATAAGAGGTGTTTGAAATCTTTCGATATAAGTGTATAAGAGAAACAGGTAAATTCAGTATCAATTATATGGCATATTAAACTTTAAAGTAAGGGAATTTTTTACAAAAATTATATAATTTAAACTTAATATTAAAGATGTAGACTAACTTCCGGAAATGCATTTATTTAATTAAAATAAATTATATACTTCAGCATAATATAGCTTCAAATGTGATGAGAAAATTGCTCATTCTTCTAATATTCTTCTAATATAACTTTCGGTTAAATAGAAAAATAGATTTTGAAAAGTCATATTTATATTTCTTTGGTTGTCAGTGACTTGACCAGAAACAATATCTATTATTATAATTTTTTATTAGTCAATTAATATTCAAAATAATACTTTTAAAAGCAAATTTTCTTAAGAAATATTTAATTGCATCTTAAAAGGTCTTATTGAAAAGTTTATTATTTGGTGATGTGAGCCCTTTCAGTTTGAGCAACTCATAAATGATTCAAAATATTGCAAACACTCTTTCTTAGAAATTCACAACATTCGATTGTGATTGTATTCAGCATTTAATACTTGAAATTCAAATTCAAATAATCAATTACATTGATTACGAAATATTCAACAATCACTATAAAATGAAAATAATTTAATTATTAGAATTATTATAACTAGTAACAAAGCATTTGTTATGACAAACAGATCAATCTTATAGAAATATTTTGATGGATAACCTAAATAAAAATAACAAATGCTGTTTTTCAATCAAAACAAAGTATTTTTTAACTAATGATGGATAGTTTATAGTTAAGTACATTTTGTCTGTCTTGGCCAACAATACTCTTATTGTTGCCAAACAAATTTAATTTCATTATTATTGAATCGTTTAATTGTTGTAAATCATGAAAAAATTTGGAGGTCTCTATCAATTGAATTCATAATTCATTTAATACTCAGGATTGAGTCACTTGTGATGAGAAATAGCATCGTTTGTATTGCACAAAATTTTACAGAATTAGTAGTTGAGACACTTTTAATAACTTTAAAAAGAAGTTTGAAAATCCATAAACAAATATTTAAACATTAAAACTATAATTTAAAATATAATTACTATTGCATTTAAACTTATGTCTTATTAATCAATGATATATTTTGATAGGTATCAATTGCTTCAAGCAATTCATCAGTTATTTATTGAGCGTAAAATAGAATCTTATTATCAAATTAAGAATTAATCAAAGAAATTGTTTTTTCAATAGAATTTTCTTATTTGAAAAATAGCCAAAAACAAAAACCTTGACATGAATATCAAGTTAAATTAAAGTCAAATAAGAAAAATGAGTCTTTTTTGTCTCAAAGCAAAAACGTTTTCAGATTCCCCTCTTCTTGAATCATGATTTATTTCAATAATACAAAGTTATTAATTTCAATTAAAATGCTTTTTAACATTGAAAAAGTTTATCTGTTATTTCCGAGAATATATAATCAATAGAATTTCGTGACAATGAAATTGTGGTAAAACATATAATTTCTCAAACAAATAAACATGAATTAAATTCATGCACAATAGAAATATAAATAGATTGTAAATTCCAGAAGTAGTCAATCAGTTCATTATTCTCTCATTCGACTGTTCGTAACCTTAAATCTTCTGAAAAATATTCAAGTCAAGTTTGATTTTAAAATTTTTTGAAAATGAACGCAAAATTAACTGTTCTCGTAAGTATTTTTGGCAATTAGTTTCTATTTCAATAAATTTTGAATTTAATGATTTTAAAAACTTAATATTCATTGATTAAAAGTACTTTTATTCACATTTCTTACATTGCTTTCGTTATAAATAAAAATGAGCTGTAATTATGATCAAATAATTTTATCTTATTTAAAATGACTGCGAATTTTATTTCTTAGAAATCAAATTTTTCTTAGAACTGAATAATTAAGACCGAACTTACTGTAAACATTCTTTGAAATTAAAAGCAAAAATCAAGTTTAAGTTATTACCTAATTTTCATATCGGAAAAATTTGAAAAATAAATCTTATATATTTCATAAAAAAGAAATAAACTAGAATTTTGCAAACTAGAAAAAATTCAAAAATGAACTTAAACTTAGTATTTGAACATTACATTAAAAATAGTATCTCTCAAACCACAGTTATTGATGGCTTTATTCTCATTGACGTCTGCTATCGGAGGTTATAGAGGTTATGGTGGACATCCTGGATACAGAAGTTATGGTGGATATAGAGGTCTCAGAAGTTATGGTGGTTATGGCGGCTTCAACAGATCCAAATTGTACTCTCGGAGGGCTCCAGTTCTAGATAAGAAAGTTGTCCAACCCGTACCTGTCATAAAGAAAGTTGAGGAACCAGTGGTTAAATACATGTCAGGTCCTGATGTTCAGAAGGTTCCTGTTCCGATCACAGTTCCTGTTGATCCTAAAGTACATTCATAGTTATTGTAAAAAATCCGGAAATTCGTTTATTTTTTAAAGTCGTGAGAAACTTTTATAAATTTATTAAGTAATTAAATATTTTTCTCGATCTCATTGAATGACTCCTTTATCAATAATTCAATGATTATTAAAATTCATCTGACATTATTCGTAATGAGGTTTTATTTATTTTTTTCATATTAACATAAAAAGATTTAAAATATGTTTGACTTGACACTTACATTTGTTTTCTTCTTTCAATTTTATGTATTCGATGATATATACAAATTAAATAAATGATATATTTTATATTTAAATTCATTCATAAAAAATGAGTGATTGATAGATAATTTTAATGTTTTCTTTCTTTTAATTTATGAAATGATTTTTAATCCAGAGCAATAACATTACATAAGCTTAAGTTCAAATAATTGGATTACAAGCTATCAATCTTTTAAAATAAAATCATTTTTTAAAACTAAAGCTCAATTTGAATTTTATTCTTTGAACTTATATTTCTATGAATGCAATTTGAGTACCACTACAAGTGATCTTTCGAGAATATGAGACCTGATTCTGATCTGGGGTGGCATTCATGAAACATTACAGAATATTGCAAGCCTTTTATTGCAGATTTTGCAATTCTTTAGCAATTCATTGCGTATCGATTCATAAAACTTATTGCTAATCCATTGCAAAATTTGCAATATTTGCTCCACAAACTCATTGATCGCGTGAGATAAACACATAATATAATTGATTACAGCTTATGATTGAAATTAATGATGAGACTATTTATCAAAACTAACTTTTTGTAAAAAAAAACTTTTAATCAATTTTTATCATGAAATTTTTACAAGTTTATGAAATAATTTTAAAAATTCAATAAACATCTAAGAATCAGTGATATGTTTTATAACTTCTTATTTATTGTGTAATCTATTCCTAATTTGATTAAACTAATAATTAAAATAAAGTAAATGTCAAATACTATGAATTCAAATATTATTAATATAATGTTTGAAAAGATCGAGTTATTGAGTTCTCAATTTACTTCAATTATACAAAGTTTTAATCACTAATGGCTTATAATGTAGCGTTTGTTTAAGTCCAAAAATCATTGAATGACTTTAAACATAAGAATTTTCTTTTTCGGTTCACTACATAATAAATTATCTATCAATAAATACTTATTTTGAAAAAAGTGGCGAAAAAGTGTTACTAATTTTCAATAAAATTAATACTAAACTTTAAATGTAATTCAAATCAATAAATCAATTATAAAATAAGTTTAAATAATATTTAGTTTTCTTATAAAACTATTAAATACTAAGATATTCCGGGGAATGAAATATAAGTTGACTTTTTGTTTGATCCGATGTACGCACTGAAACACTTATTTGCAAGTGGTCTGAAGCTCTTGCAAAGTTTGCAAAGAAGTTTTATGAATTTTATTACACAAAAACAATGATACATTGACAAAAATGAAAATAATGGGTTTAGATCAAATTCTCAAAGCGGCTCAAAAGACTTATTTATTTATATTCAAAACTTATTTTGAAATGAAAATTTCTCAGCATTACATCGATATATTATCTTTTGTATTCAGAATAGAGTATGAAATTCTCACTTTCAATCAGCTTTCAGTGCGCAACGAATTGCATATTTTCAGCAAAGAGTTCAAACTTTTAATTAGTTCAAAGTTTCTTTATTTATTAGCATGTTATATAAAGTTACCAAAAGTATAACATTTCATTGAGTCCAACTACAAATTTTTACAAAATATTATAATCTCTTTTAACTGATTTCAAACCAGGAAGTATTTTAAGAATAATTAATTCTCAAATATTAGATTATCAAAAGATATGCCAAATATAAAAAAGTTTAAAAAGCTAAACAGCTTTCCTCATTTGTTGAACTTAACCCCTAATGGCTTTTCATGACAGCAATAATTATATTGAAAATCGAAAGTAAGAAATACTATTATTTCAAATCACATTAACTCAAATGATAGCTTTTTTACTCATTGAGAAATTCATTTAATATTCAGTCATTAATTTTCTCTAATATTTCATTAGCAGAAACTTCAAGGAAAAGTTGATTCAAGATTTTTTGAGTAAACTTAAGGCTCAGCTAAAACATATTGCTTACTATTCACACAAAAATAAAAATTTAAGGTGTAATGCTTAGTAATAAATTATGAATGATTAGATAATCATGAAAAATAAGAAAAATTTATTCGTGATAAAAACTTTTGTTTTAGAAATTATTTGAACAAATATAATAACAAGTTATTTTTATAAATATTTGATGTCTTAAATATTCATAAGAAATCATTTTTGAGCTAATACTCAAGTTTTGTCATTTTAAAGCTTAGATTTTGTTTCTAAAGATATTTGGTATCAATCACTTAATACTTGATTAATGGCTTCGCAAACGAGTTGTCACAAAACTTCCGCAAAAAGATTTTAAACTTAAAAATAATTTTTAAATAACTACTTGAGTTGATTGTATAGTCCGTTATATTTTGATTTAGAATAATTTATTTTTTAATTTTTCTGATTTTTATCTAAGCTTACGATTGAAAGTAATGCTTGAAATCATTTTTCAATAGAATGAATATGTGTTCAATAATTAATCGCTTGAATTTTAGCCAAAGGTTTAGTTAAATAACACGCCTGTAAAAAATCCTGGATTTCATTGTGAAATAAGTCTTATAAAGGTTACCATTGAAAACGTCTTTATCAACATAAATAGAGTATTTTTCAATTATCATATTTCAGATATGAATCACAATCAGTGAATTCAATAATTTCAATGTTAATCCTTGAGAATATGACAATTAATTATTCCAAAAACTTGCTATCATTTCAACAGAATATGAATTTTAATCCCAAAACTGCGTTCTTACTCATTAAAAATCAATGGAATAAATAATAATTCAATCTTCACATCTTTGAGTAAATTAACAGCATAGAAATTAGTGGTATAAACAAGTATTCCTGTAATACCTTTATAATTAGCTTTCACTTTGGTAAAGCAAGTTTTTTTGTGGAACAATTTTATCAAAGCAAAAATTTGATTACTAAACTGATATTCAATTTCATACCTCATTATTCTGTTTGACTTTAACTTATCGAAAATCTTGTGGTTCGGGTCGAGCTTTTCATTGATCAAAACTATAATCGATTTGAAAATAATTAAACGAATAAAGTATATGAAAGTTCATAAAAATTTAGGTAATTGTTTACAATATAAAACTAATTTGCATTTCATTCTGTCTTATTTTCCGTGGGATCAGAATTGCGTTACTATATCAGTGATCTATACATTTTCTTCATCTGCAAATTTCAGAAAATAAAAAAATTAATTTCACAGTAAAATAAACTTTTCCCTATTGTTTTTTGACCATATTTTTCCTGAACACTTATTTCTTTTACTCTCAATTCAACTTTTATCCTGACATTCATTTTTGTATAAATCCATATTATTTTTGATAAAATATATCGACATTTTATTTATTGATCTCGAAATGGTTTAACTTATTCAACTTCTAATCTGTGTTCATCTATCAATTCAAATTGATTCGTAATTTAATTTTTAGTTTTAAGCGGAAATAATTGAAAAGTGAGTAAATGATTCTAATTATTGAATCCAAGGTTTGATTGCGTTTTGGGTTTTCACTATAAATAAATTGACCCTAAAATACATATCAGGCTATTAGAAAATTAATAGATAGAAATAATACATAATTAAATAAAAATAAAAATATTTCTCAGATTTGTCACAGCTTCTATTTTCTTGTAATTTTATTTCTCTTTTCGATTAAACTTCTGATAAGATTCATTAAATTTTTTTATTTAAAACAAATCAGTTGAATATTTCTGTTAATAAATATTTGTGAGCCTTTGTTCTCATTAGTCTTTAAAATTTGGGTTTTCCTAAACACGAAAAATATAAATTATAGCTAATTATTCAATATAAAAATAATTTCTTTATTTTTATCATACTTTTCGTAAGTCTAGTTAACAAACAAGTAATCTTTACTTATTCTAAATCAAGCTTCCAGTCATTATTTTCTTAAAGATTTTAAATTAAGTCAATTTTGTTATTCATACTTATTTGATATTTTAATTTTGCAAAAACAAACTTCATTTAATGGGGATTTTTATTAACCTTAAGTCAATAAAAATAATCTTCAACTTTTGACGTATTCAAGTGAATTTTAAGTGAAATTAAAAACTACTGTAAAATATTATACTAGAATTCAAATGACTATAAAATAATTGCTGATTATTTTTCAAATAGGGACAAAACTAAAATAAGGTATCCTTGAATCGGATGTAGGACTAGAACAGTGTCGTACAACTCAAAGTTCGAGGGATGCATCGCTACTTATGTAGGCTTTTTACAACCACATCATATTTGAATCGAATATCAATAAATTCAAATTATTTCAGAAAAATATGGAATCAAATGAGCTAAAAACTTATACTGAATGATTAGAGTTTAATATGAAGCTTTAATCACTTGTTGGGCTGGTCTGTCAAAGAATTAGTAAAATATAAGAGAAATTAAATGAGCTTTAATTTATTTGGCCCCGAGTTTAACTCTATAAATGGTCATAATCTAGTTATAATTGAGTACCTCTGGTGACAAATATTTCCTTATAATTAACTTTTAATTTTGATCAAAAATATAACCAATAAAGAAAAAAATTATTTGGCTGGTATTCAACAACAAACCATCAATAAAATATGCGTTTGAAAAATGATTGCAAACTCTATAGTAAACAATTATAAGTTTCATAAAAAAATTAAAACCAAAATATGTCTCAATACTATTGCTAAAGAAATCGAAGAACTTTTACTGAATTAGTATTAATTATGGCCCACTTTTATTAATTATGCGAACAAAAAAAACTTGAAAAAGTTGTAAAACTTGAATAAAAAATACAGTTCAATCAATAGTTTAGTTATCATTAGTCGCCTTCAGATCCCAATCAATGGTATCCATCTTTCAATGGTTGACATTCATCACACTTTTCTCATTAGTGACACAGTTATTAAAATACTAACAAAATTGAATGCATTAAATAGGCGTAAATAATATATGAATTATCAAAATATGTCAATATATAGAGCAGTCTTGAAATGTTGTGCATCTCATAAATTCGTGATAAAACTGCTTAACAAACCTCGTTTTCAAAGGGAAACTCATTTATTATTTATGTATTTTAATGTTGAGATCATGTATGACTTGACTCTTATATTAAATACTAGATCAGGAACTTCTGTTTGGATTAATATTTGTTATGATTTTTAAAAGCAAAGTTTAACTGAGTCTTAATGAGAGAAATAAAGTCAAACCCAATTTTTTCACTGTTTAACTGATTGAAAGCGTATAAAATATAATTATTTTTGAAAAGAAAGTCGTAAAACGAAAACGCGTTTCGATTTCACTGACATTAAAAATTGATAGTTTCATAGTTTTGAAACTTATTCGTCAAATTAATGATAGATTTTTTTAAACAAACAAATGAAACAATGAGTTTATTTAGTTTAATAGGAAGAAAATCCTTCATCTTTTAATCTTATTACTAGTTTTGAACTTTTTTTCAGATCAAATCATAATCTCATATCATTTACATAACAGTTAATTCGCGAGATATTAAATGACACGTTATTTATTATAACAAACAAGTGAAACACGCTTTTCAAGTGTTTATTGTTATTGCATGTGAACTATATTCTAAAGTCAAAGATTCTTTAATAGGTTTGTGACGTGAGGTTTTTTTGGTTTAAATTATTGTAAATTTCAATAAGTTTTATGAATAATTACTATTCGTTAACAAATATGGTTATCGAGTGATTATCGAGTGGGAAATGAGAAGGAAAGAAATGAAACTAAAATGAATGAATAAATTGATAAATGAGTTGCAGATTATTCACAATAATGAGAATAAAGTTTTACCCCTGAGTTAAAATACAAATAAATTGCAGCAAAAAATTTATTGCGACAAAAAGATCACTTTAATGGCAGTTAAACCAATTTTCTGACTGATATGAAAACTGTGTAAATTAATTACTTATAATCAAGTAATCTTTTTCTCATAAGATATTTCAGATTTTTATTTGCTTTAAACTAATTTAATTAATTATTGAAAACAAAAAGAATTTTTTGCACTCAATCTCTTTGAGTCTTTTTTGAAAAGCTTTAATAAACTCGTTAATAAAAACAGTCTAATTTTATGATTTATTCAAATGAGATTTTTGTAATAAATAACTTCATGTCCAAAAATTAATGGTAATTATAATGAATCAATATATACAGCATAATCAATATCACACCTTAAAAAGTTCGTAAAACTATTGTGACCTAATTCTCATATACAATCAAATTGAGTCAAATTGTTTTTAAGACAAGTTTGAAAGAGAGGAAAATATTTTTATCAAGTCTATAATGAAAGTGAAACAAAAAATTGATAAAACTGTTAAATAGTCAGAATTGAGATTAAAGGTTATGACATTCAGAACCAGACATGTTATTAAAATTTGTCCACATTTAATATAGAATTAAATAAATTATGTGTTTCTAAATTTAAGAGATAAATTGTATTAAATAAGGCTAATTGTTCTGCTATTAAACTTCGATTAATGCAAGGATTGTGAGTTAATTAGGATAATATGGAAATCCAGATCGTGGTCGAGAGCGTAATACAAATTATTTACTCTTGTCCTTCATTCAATAGTTTATCAATTATTATTATCGATTTAAAGCAAAAATATAATAAAGCTTTGATTCAATCTGATATGACTATCTTATGATTAAGAAATGGTAGACGAGCTCGTAATCTAAGGCTCGGAATATTTTTTCCAACTCAGTTCACACTCACAATTTAGACTTCGAGTATATCAAGTGATTTGAAAATTTATTTATAAATTTCTAAATTCAATTCGAAATTGTTTGCCAAAAACAAGAATAGATTGAAATTTGAAATAAAATCTAAATTATTCAATTCTGAATGAAAATAAGAATTTATTAATTAATTCTGACAATTTTCCATAAGATTTTCCTTATAAAATGGTTTAAAATTTGCGTTTGAGCTCGAGTTCAGTAGAATTTGGTTATTGCTCAACAAAATGGAAAAACTTGAGCTTTGTCTATCACTAATAAACAATAAGTTAAAAAACTATATTAATCCAAAATCATGGAAATGCTACCAATTATTTAATATGTTTTTATCACAGTTTCACGATTTTATAAGTTGAATAAACATGATTCAAAAGTTAAGTTTCAGTGTAAATGTTGACCAAAGACATTGAGTTACATAACTTTTACACTGATCTCAAAAGGTTTCTTTTATAAAAATATAATGATCCGTAAAAGTGAAACTTGAGGCACGTTTTTCACCTCATTTTTGGCAGAAATCAAAATTATATTGAGTTTCCGTCTCAAGGATTCCGAAGACAAGTTGAGTAGTTATTAATTTTGAAAATTATCCTTACATTCAAAGCTGAGTAGAAAAATTAGATCAATCTTTTAAAGCAGTTGTAATTATATTAATAATAGGATGAAATTTTGAATTCTATGATCAGTAAAACTTTCAGTTAAGGAAAAAACAAGAAAAAATTTTCATGTCTTTTGTGTCAAAAACCAAAATCTAATCAATACGTACTTAATTATGAATGAAAAATAAGTTTTTCATTGATTTTATGTTAATCGATGAAAAGTTAAGGTAATTAAAATTATGTATTTTGTTTATTTATTAGTAAAACAAGCAAAAAATGATTATTGAAAGTGAACCAAAATTTAATTATAATAATTATCAATTGGAGTACAATTAAGTAAACTTTTAAGTGCGTTAATGAAAGTCTATTTACTCATAAAAAGTTTAATTGAGAACAAAGTCATGTATATTGAAAATTAAGGGAAAAATGCTTTTTAAATAAAATTTTCAATTTCATACATAATTATATAATGACTAACTATAAAAAAATTTCTACATGTAAGCTTTATATGAGAAATAATTTTAATGGTTATCAAACATTTTAAGTGACAGTTAAGTCTCATAAATGTTTTCATAACAAGTTTTAATCTATTGTGTAATCAAAAGAGAAAAGTAAAATTTAATTGCAATTAAAGTATACATGGTTTTCATTGAGGTTTTATAGGTATTTCAAATTTAAATGCTTAAAAATTTCAAAACAAATACTAATATTTATGGATGCCTTAAGATATATAAAAAGCATAGAATTATTTCTAAATCTGAATCGAGAAAAGTGTCGGCGTTTTTCCTTAAGGGGATCTACAAATCACTTTCTTGTGTTTGAAAAGGGAAATAAGTAGAGAACTAATGGTATCATAAAGAAAAACAGACTATTTTCTAAGTTTTTGAAACAAGTTTTTCGGACTTCTCCTTCTCCTCTAACGCAACACTTGTTTCCTTGACATACAAAAGGTTTTCTCTCTCTCTCGCTATCTTTCTCTAGCGTTTAGAAATTCTTTTATTATATTTATTCAAATTCAGGCAGAATTTTTTCTGCAGCTTATTATACACTAGAAATCTTAGTGCTTTAATAAATGTGTGGCATTTTGCTCTTTTGCGATAGCATTGGGCAACGCCTTGTAATTAAGTGAAAATCCAATGAAGCATTTTTTATATGTTGAAAGTTTAATACAAACTTTTACTTCTCTAAAGCTTTCTCTTTCGCCTTTATATGATCTGTCCCTCATTTTTTCACAAATCCCTAAACGCTCCTAATTTTAATGAAAAATTTTTTTATCGGACATCCCATATAAAAGTGATGGCAATGAGAACTATAAGTTCATAACTGATTGTGATTTCTCGTGGACTAGTGTGTGAGGAGAACACAGCCTAACGGACTGTACGATTTCAGTGCTTTTCTATATTGGTTTTCTCATCAAATCATTTTGCATGATAAACATGTTTAAAATATTTGTAAGTTTTTCAAACTTTTTTCTTTATATTCATTATACTATTTATAACTTAAATTATTCATTAATAAGTTTTTTCTTCTTTTCCTTATTGTAAAATTTTTTAGTTATCATAAAAAAAAGTTATCTCTACCCTATTGCAAATGCAAAGTTTTTGACTTAATTTCAAGTTTAAAATAAGAATCATATGTTCATTAAAATTACGGTTTTGTTAGACTTTCAATTGTTAACAGTTTTCATTTTTCAAACTTATTTTCATAAAATCAGAAGAAAATTAGATTTTTGTTATCCGAAAAATTGAGTTTCAATATAAGATACGAATTAATTTTCTGTATCTATATATTGAACAATTGTATTATTATTAATGAATAATAAGTTATAGGAAGTTATAAACAAAAGAAAAAATTGTCAAAATTCAAAACGAATGCGCAGTTAATACATAGGGAATATTTTTCCACTCATTTTACAGCTACTTATTTCGATCGCCGCTTTGGTGAATGCAAAAGCCAAACCTTATGGTTACGGCCTCGCCGGCGGATACGGCGGATACGGAGGCGTTTCCAGTGCTTATAACCTTAGAGGGTACGCAGCCCCCTATGGAATCGCCGCTCCGTACGGTCTAGCCGTGAAAGGCCTACCCGTAACTCAAACTCACACTCAATCAATTCAAAAAGTGCTCCAACCATACGCTGTTCCACAGCCATACGCTGTCCCAGTCGTTAAAACTGTTCCACAACCCTATGCCGTACCAGTAGTTAAAAGAGTCCCACAGCCCTATGCAGTCAAAGTGCCTGTACCTCAACCTTACGAAGTGTCAGTCATCAAGACTGTTCCACAACCATATACTGTGGTTAAGGAAGTCGTTCGTAAAGTACCGCAACCCTATTCAGTGCCGGTCGTCAAAGAGGTTCTTCGCGATGTTGTCCAACAAGTCAAAGTAGGAGTACCTCAACCTTATGAAGTGAAAGTAGCGGTTCCGCAACCATACACTGTTATCAAGAATGTTCCACAACCCGTACACATCAATGTTCCAGTTCCACAACCCTATACTGTGGTCAAGGAAGTTGTGAGAAAAGTGAATGTTCCGGTTGAAGTCAAATACCCGGTTCCAACACCTTATGAAACCAGAGTTAATGTACCCCAACCTTATGAAGTGATCAAGAATGTTATTAAGAATGTTCCCTACACTAGAGAAGTTATCCGTAAAGTAGAAGTACCAGTACCGCAACCTTACGAAACAATCAAGAGAATCGAAGTACCCGTCGAAAAAATCGTTGAAGTTCAGGTCCCGTATGAAGTTATCCGTAAAGTAGAAGTACCAGTACCGCAACCTTATGAAACAATCAAGAAAGTTGAAGTACCGGTTGAAAGAATCGTCGAAATTAAGGTGCCCTATGATGTTGTCCGTAAAGTTGAAGTACCTGTTCCTCAACCATATGAGACCATCAAACAAGTGGAGGTCGTTCAGGAAAGAGTTAATAAGATATTTGTCGATAGACCATATGAGGTGCCAATCGTTAAGAAAGTGGTTCAACCATATGTCCAACCAGTTCCAGTAGCCGTGGAAGCCACTAAAACCATCCAACCTATAGTTCAAGAAGCCT
Source organism: Camisiidae sp. (assembly GCA_034696325.1). Taxonomy (NCBI): domain Eukaryota; kingdom Metazoa; phylum Arthropoda; class Arachnida; order Sarcoptiformes; family Camisiidae; species Camisiidae sp. The sequence continues at coordinate 16,278 of JAQFZT010001147.1, forward strand.
ATAATGTAGAACAGGCACCAATTGTTCAAGAGCAAATAGTTCAGGCACCAATTGTTCAAGAGCAAATAGTTCAGGCCCCTGTCTATGAAGCTCCTATTGCTCAGCAACCACTTGGCCTTTCTGGTGATGATGTCCAACGCGCAGATCTCGGCTATGGCGCTGATTTGCCATATGGAGCACGTATTAATGGAGATTACAAGAAATCCGCTTAAAAATTCTAAGAGAGCAAGACTGAGGTCGAAGATCAAGACCCTCTTTAAATATTTCTAATTATTTTTTAAACTGATGTCATTGTTGTAGAGTTTTCTGTGAATTAATTATTAAAAGAGTGGATAACTTTTCTTTTGAAATCTGGTTTTCTTCTGGTTTTTGTTTTATACAAAACTAATTTCTAATTTTATATAACTTTTTGTGATTTCTGATTGAACTGAAATCTCAAAAAAGTTTCAAAACTATTTAAAATTGAATAAAACCGTAATTAAGACTTTTAATCAAAATTTCTCACATTATTAGCTTAATTGTCATGAATGTGAAGCTGGATTTAAATGTTGATAATCATTTATCTTAATCAATTTTTAGCGAAACACGTTGGAACTCATTTCAAACTCAATCCTTTTACAGCTCATTATAATCATGTTAAAAACATATATTTCTTTAGCTCCTCTTAACAATCGCTGCTTTAGCGAACTCGAAAGCAAGTCCTGGTGGATATGGAGGTTCAAT
>JAQFZT010001148.1:0-16995 GCA_034696325.1 Camisiidae sp.
ATATTTTTCATAAGATTACACGATTGATAACATGAATTTATTATAAACTAAAAATTATTATTTCTATTGCTAGTGATTAAAGTTATAATTCTTACATGTTTTTTTTGAGCTATCCTAATGAATAATTCACATTAATGTGCAGAGACGAACATCAATTAAGATGCTTAATTTCACAAATCAGTTAAATGTTAATCAGTTAATAAGTGAAGTCTAAATATTAATATTCATCAGGTAATTAACTTATTAGACAAAGATAAACAATTAGTATTTTGTTTTATTTCTTAAACATAAATTTTAGATATTATAATGTTTGTGTTATAGATAGATGATTCGTGATTCTAACCCTCCCATGCAAAGTGAGTGCAATCACAACCGCGTGGTTGTGCTCCACAGGAATTCAAATTTCCACTTGTCATAGCTCCGGCTCGACATATGTTCCATATGGGACACGACAAAGAACAGCCCAGACTTATATTATCCCACCAATTCTTGCTCTGTACTGACACTGTCATCGCTAATAAACAAACACTAATGCAATTGACTTATTCATTGTCTACAAAAATTAGGAAAATTTTAAAAATTAAATAAATACAAACAAGTTTAATAACAAATGTTTTAATTACAAATTAGTGATACTCACTTTTGTAGTATTAATTATATGATAATTTTTAGGAGTTTATTAAATTTGTGCTTGATTTTCAATACTTTTATATTCAACATGAATTTGAGTTGCATTTTTTACTTTATTTATATACAAATTTTAAATCCGTTAACTCTTTAAACAATAGTTGCAATAATTAATGTGTTTCATAACGAATTATTAATCACGTAATACGTCATGGAATTAAAGTGAAAATAATATCATTCTGTGAAAATAAAGTTGTAATAAACTACTTTTTCTCATAAAAATTTCCCAATTCTTGGTAAAGAGTTGTAAATAACTATTATTTATTGAATAAGAAAAGTACTTCTGTAACAGAATGACAAAAGACTTGTCAATTAATTATTTTAATTTTGATAAAATTTACAAATGTCATGAGTTTAACACAATTATTGCATGCAATATACTGAGAAACATGAGTATATTCTATATAATACACAGTAAAGCTATGATATGCTTCGTATTTTTATTCTAAGTCAAAATCGGCTATATAGTAATGTATAACTTTCAGTATTATGCGTAATACAGAGGGTGTTCATTCTTTATTTCCCCATCTTTTAATTGAGAATAACTTTATGAATATTTAGAAATTAATTTTCGAATGATACATCAAATCAAAGCCCATTGTTTTAACTCTCTTCTGATATGGTTATCATTGTGAGGGTATATATATTCTCGATTTTATTACAATTTAACTAAACGTCTATTCAAAATATTTTTTCCAATCTATGCTAAACCCCCATTGAAAATAACATTGATTTCAAAAAAGTGAAAAATATGACTTTGTCTTTATCATCCTTAACTTTTTTTGGGTGAAAATAAAAGCTTTCTTTTTAATATAAACTCATCCAATCCATGAAGAAGTTTAATTTCTGGATCTGGAATAGATATTTTTCAAAATTAATTTTCATTTTAAATAAATATAATTTTAAAAAACGGCTGGAAACATGTTTTAAGATAGACATTCACTAAAAATGCTATTAAAAGTAAAGTGATTAAAAGTAATTTTCTATAGCTATGAAAATTATATCAAAAGATGAATAAAATAATGGGCTTTAATTTGATTTATTATTTGTAAATAAATGTTAAATATTTATAAAGTAATTCTTAATTAAATGATAGGGAAATAAAGAATGTATACACTGTATTTGCTTTAATATTCTTGTAATTAATCTGTTACCATCTCTAAGTGAATTGGGTTTTACAAGAAAAACACTAGTGAATCAAACTTATATAAAGAAAGAAAGGAAACTTTTAACTGCTTTCAAATGATAGACTTAAGAACTATTTAGTCAGTCATCACTATGAGTTGAGATATCATACAACTTATTTCATGTTAAGATAAAACATGATTCATTGCAAATATTTTCATTGAATACAATCATATAACAAATATAAAATCGAGAATATCTTCAATATTTATAAATAAAACATTAATTGATAGCAAAATAGATCAATATTATGAGTGACATACTGTAGTGAATTTATTCTTAATTTAACCAAACATTCATTAGAACTCTGTTTTAAAAGGTTTTTCTTCAAAATTAAAACAGAGTTAAGTTTATGATTATCAGTATTTTCTCTTTTCCTTATAAGCAATTAACTTATTTTAAGTATAGTATATAAAATTTGATTCACTAGTGTTTTTCTTATAAAACCCAATTTAAGTATACTATTTGTGTGACTTTAATGAATAATTTTCGGACCTTATCATAACTATTTAAACATTAAGTTGTAATCCGTGCTCAACTTGTATAGAGTCAATTTAATAATTGTGTAAAGATCTCAATGAATCAATTACAATTAAAAGCAATTTATTTATTCAAAACTCAAAGAGAAGATAACTATTACAAAGATTTCATGTTTAATTATTTGCCAATAAAAGTAATTAATTAAATAATGGTATTAGAAAAAGGAAATAGTGTTGCAAAATATTCAAATGATTTTTTTTAAAGTGACACATTTGTCAAATGCAATATTTGTGAAAATTAATTCAAATATAATATAGAAACAAAAACCTCAAAGTTTACACGATTGAACACAAGGTTTATGTAAAAATGTGTCTTTTAAATGTTAAAATGTATATTTGTTTACTAACAATGGATTTACAGATATTTTTCATAACTTTGAAGCTGTATAGATACAAATAAAGTGTGTTTAACATGCATTTTAGGTGTCAACTTATATCTAAACTGTATTTTACACATTAGAAATTAAATCAAGTATTGAACTCAATCTTCAATTTAATAAGTCTTATGAATTTCTAAAATACTGTTTAGGTTTCAGTTCAGAGGCAAAAATCATAATTTGGTTCGTGTTTTTTTGCTGAGAACTGAAAAACATTTGGTTCTTATTTGGGTCTCTTTTTGTATAGAGTATCAAACTTTTTATTTTGAAATTCCCTCCAATTTATGCAGAGAAAGAATAATTTTAATAAATAATGAGATTATTTTTCTCAATCATTAGCTTTGAAAGTTTGAAAAATGACTCATAAATACTGTGAATGATTTTGAGGTTAAGTTTTATTTGGAAAGTTAATGAAAGAAAAAAAAACTTTATGAATGAAATGTTTTATGTTATGAAAAACTTTATTGAAAACATGCTTTATTGAAAATGTGAGCGCATATTTTGAAGCAATATCTTTTTGAATCAAAAATATCTTTTTTTTAAATTTTCACGCTTTAAAAGTAAACCGGTATTTCTCAAAAGTCTCAATTTCGTCGATTAGACCTTTAATAAATCAAGTTCTCAATTAATAACATTATTTTAATTTGTTTAACACATTTTTAATAACGAGAAATACATTATTTTAGACTTTAAACTAATAATAACTTAACTGTTTATTTAATTATTCATTTATTACATTGAAAAATGCAATATTTTTATTACCATTTATTACAACAACAAAATAATAATAATATAGAAGTTATGAGAGAAAAATACTTATTATGAAAATGCAATCTTTTAATTTTTTAAAATGAGAAATTTTGTTAATCTTAAACTCTCTGTAGATGTGATTAAGTTTTATTTAAGCTTATTTTTAAATTTCAATTTAAAAGTCAATAAAGGATTAGATACAAGGTTAAGAGCCAGTTTTAAACTCAATTATTGATAAATTTATCTCAATATGAATTGACATATTCATGAAAATTCTTGAGTAATTTGTTCACAAATCACATGTAAAACACATTAAGATAAAACCCTTTAATCTTCAAGTAATAAAATACAAATTTTCAAAGAGAAAAAAGCTTAAGTAATGATTAAAAACAAATTATTTTATTATATTCTCAACATTAAAAACTTTTTGGCATTTAATAAACTCTTTTTCCAGAAGACATAACATCAAAATTAGTTGAATTTTGAATCTGTAGTTGAGGTGAAGTTGTAATGATTGAAGAAGTGGTGGCAAAGTTTTCTTCTTCAAAGAGTTGTTGATCTGATACAGTCTTTGAGATGCGATTCATTCTAATAGGTTTCCATCCGTTATATTCTATACGAGTTTTATCCAAATTAAACTCATTGTAGTATTTTTTGGGCTCAGAGCTTATGTGATAATTACGAAATGAAGACTGAATCACATCTGAATTACTATTTTGATGATTTGATTTTGAATTAAGTCTTTGTTCCCATTTTTCAGATTGAAAATCATGAATATTCTCATAATTGTGAGACTCAGCAGTTATTAACTCTTCATAAGTTTTATCACTAACTAATGATTTAGATGAAGGTCTGGTCAAAGTCTTGCGCTTATGTTCTCTATTAATAGGATTCGAAACTTGAATATATTTTTTATGTTCAACTTCTTCAGTGTTTTGTCTCTCCTTATGTTGAAAGTCATTAAACAAGGGTTTAAAACCAAAATCTAGTTTAGGTATTTTCGGTGACCTAAAAACTAAATTTAATTCATTGATTGATTGCTGATTTCTGATTGCTTTCTGTGGAAAACCGAAATTATTTTGTTCACGAAAATTGTTTGAAGGGTTTTCTTGTATAACATATTGATAATGAACTTGTGTTTGGCTGACCTGCGGCTCATTATCTCCTGACTGTTGATCATTATAAGCATCAATTTGAGTCTCTTTTTGTATTTTATTACTATCAGTTTCAGCGGTTTCACTCATACCAGATATCAATCTATTCTGTCTGTTATTCAAAGAGTATTCAACGTTTTCCAAACTTTTCATTTCATTAGATTTTTGGTCAGAAATGTTTTCCGAAGTTTCAACACTTTTTTGTCTCATTTGATTTCTGAGATGTTGAACATAATCTTGAATTTGTTTGAGCTCATCATTAGTCGGTTTCTTTAAATTTTGCTGAATATTAATCACTTGTTTTCCTGAATTCTCATATAATTTCATATTAAGATTATTGGCATAAGTCTGTTGTGCATTTTGTAAAGCTATCTGACTCTGAATAATCGGATTCTGAATAACAGGACTCAGAACAGGATTCTGAATAACAGGATTCTGAATAACAGGACTCAGAACAGGATTCTGAATATTTGAGCTTTTGTATAAAGTTAATAAATGCTCAGGAATTTGCGTTTGTAATCCAGGACTCAACTGATTTCTTACTAGTCTTTTAGCTAATGAGTCTCTGTTCAACTTTTCCAAAAGCATTCTTTGATATTTTACTATTTTATCTTCAATCAGATCAGGTCTTCTGTCTATGTGTCCGCTGCCGTAATTGTTATTAAAATAGCTATTTTGTTGAGCAATCAAAGGCCTGGCCATAAGTACCGGAACCAGTTTAGAGTCCAGTGACAGGTGTCTCATCGCTGGCACTTCACTAGAAGTCGCACATATGATGCCATGTTTTCCGAATATTATCTCTGAAGTATTTGGTCCACAAATTGCTGGCTTTGAACTGATTTGACTGATGCACAAAACTATTAACAAATGAGATTCAAATTAAGTATTTGTTTTCAGGTGAAAAACAAAATTTTAGTTCATGTGATAGAGAATTAAAATATTTTTTATTGAAATTGTCATGTTATTAAGCGATTAGTAGACATTGAAAAATAAATTTTTTACTGCTTTCAAATCTAATTGTCGTGACTTAGGCAGCAATTTTGACGTGAACTCAATTGATAAAAATAAATAATAAGAGAAAAATTGATTACCAAACTCGTAACTCAAATGCATGAAGATTAGTTTGATTTATGAACTGCTCAACTCTTCTTTTTTAACTTATCATTTGATGTAATGCTTATGTAATGTGACATTAATTTATCTTTTTAAAAAACGTCAATAAAAAAATTTTCTCATAAAACTTTGTTATAATGTTATTATTCATGAATTAACAACAAATTAATAATAGTTTCTCAAAATCAATGAAATTATTTTTACTTTTTCATGAATGATTCCAAGAAAATAGTTATATAAATAGTAATTCGGAGTAAACTTTTGATTGAAGAAGTCTTTTGACATGTCAAACAAAATTAGAAAACTTGATTGAATGTAAAGAATTGAAGAAAACAAAGAGTGTACTTATAAAGAGATCTATTTGTCTACTTTTATAAGCATTTGAATTTTTACATCAATTTCAAAGTATAAAATAATTTTTGTGCACTGTATGCTTGAAATCTCATTTATGATGAGCAAAAAAAGTTTGCTCTCAATTTTAGCTTTAGATTAGTTTATCTTATATTAGAAGAACATTAAATTGAAGCGTTTATTATTAAGAATCTCTTCCTCAAAATTAAAAAGTATTTCCATCAATACTCAAATAAAATTCTATTTTTAAAAAGCAAACTGAAAATCGCCCAGAAAAGGATCCCTAAAATGACTTAACCCTAATTAAATTATATGATTCATTGATAAAAATTTCTAAATTCACGCTTTTAATCAAAAAACTTTACATAAATTACAGATTTTAAGGGTCATTAATTTTTTAATGCTATTCTGATTTAAAGTTGTTCACTAAAGCACTCTATCATTTTTAGCTACATTAATAATCTCCTGATAACAAAAGCTAAATAATATCAACTTTAATTGTAAGGCCAACACTTGAAAAAGCTATTATTTTCTACAATTTTATGATCTGTAATGAATAATATTTAGTTTTTATGTGATTTAAATAAAGGTAATATGAATTTAAATATGGCTTAACTTCTGGCAACTCTTTCAACAAATAAAAAATACCACTTCTTTTGCATTCATAAAGTTCATAAAATCAATCAAATCTTTTGCATAAGAAAAAATTTGAAATGTAAAGTTTACTATAAAGCCCACTGTTCTCACTCAATATGGTTATTATTCATCTATTATTATTCAAAACTAAAAAGTTCAATAATAACAATGAAAAACAAAATAAGTTATTCAAAAAAATGTCGTAAATATTGAATTTTATTCATTTATTGTAATTTAAATGCATATAAAATGATGAACTTTTTTACATATTGTTTAAATAGCTCCACAACATAGTGGGTGGTAATGACTTAAAACCTTTTATAAGCCATTAATTTTATTCGGTTTGCCTTATACAAAATCAATAAAAGTTCGATGCATTTATTATGATTCAATGTTTAAAGTTTTTTGAGAGCTTAATGCTATTTCATTTTATTTCTAATTTTTCACTTTGAAAACCAGCGATGTTTTGGGGGTAAAACAATTATGAATCTTATGAATCTTATTTGCTTTGCTTCACTTTAAATTTATATCCAATTATAAAATGCAAATATTTCAAGACTTTTTGGTTTTTCACAAAAGCAAAAGATTTAAGTAAAGAGTCAAAAAACTTATAACGTGTTACTCTATTTTGAAAATTTTAGAAATTTTTTTCATCAGAAATCTATGCATTATAAGCTATAGGAATAGTTTAAAAATTTACTTGAATTAAAATAAATAAATCACTCATTCAACTAATAATCAACTCTTAAGTTGTTCTGAAATAACTGGAAAATATAAACACTAAGTTATTATTTATATTTATTTATATTATTTAAATACTCATTACTTAATCAATAATTAATCACAAGTCAGACAAAGTTTGCGTGAACTGAAAGTTTAAATAAAAAAATATAAAGCCATAACAAAAATAGAGAAGTTGTCAAAAATAAGACTTTAATAAAAAAAAATACAGAAACATATTATAAAAGAAATAAAATAAGTTAAAACTCACCAAAAACAGCGATAACTTGAATAATATCCATATTGTTGCGTAAAGTTTGGACTCAATAACTTATTTCTTATAATACTTATAAGATGGAAAAAATAAGAAAAACTGAAAACTTAATTAAAACACAAGACAAAAAGCATTAGGAAAGTGGATCATTATTGGAAGAAAAATGATATTAGTTTGAAGCAATTCAAACACCATATACTCTATATTCATCTGGAGTTAGTCCGCATCGCGTCCCGTAAACCAGTAACTCATTGAATGGCCCGAAGGCAAGACTTTCAACTCTGTCATCCACTCTTCTAATGACTAAGAAAAACCTTTTTTTGATCTCTGTTTTAATGTGTGTCTCTTATCTCGAAACCAAACTATTTCATAGCTCTTTTCGCTTTAAGAAATTAGGATTTGTCTCAGTTTATAAACCAAATGAGAGGGCATTGATATGAAGGTTACAAATATTGTACTTTAGGAGAAGAGTTATTAGTTATTTATTTCAGTATTTTATTTATACTACTCCTGAAGTACTGGTATTTCACCATAATTTTTACATAATATCAAAAGTGGAACAGTCTTTAGGTATTTATTTGAAAAATCTTTTTTAGTTTAAGGAAGTTGTGAATAAAGTTTTTTTCTATTACTTGTTAAGTATGATAAATGATGTGATGACTTGAGCAGTTATCGGCTTTTTATTTGTATTGTTCTCTCAATCATCGAATCATGCATTATATGTATGTATTCTTAATAAACCAAAAATAAGTTTCAAGTTCACGAACAAAAAATATCTGTTGAAGTGTTAATTCAGACTTAAAGTCATGATATCTAACATGTTATTATTGAAAACCATGAAATTTCATTCTCACGTCTATTAAATCATTTTTGCTTAACAACAAATTCTTTCAATTCGTTAAAAGTTTTATTTAAATCAAGTTTTTCCCCAATTTTTCAAAAGTCACTCAAAACATATTCAACTGAAAAACATAATTAAAAATCAAATTTTAACTTGTAATTTAAAAAGCAATGAATAACTAGACTTTTAAACTTAAGATTTATTATAAAAGAGATGTTTGCCGTCATATCAGCAGACATTTAGCTCTTTTATGTCATAGATTTATCTTAAGATGTCATTTATATGAGAGTAATTCACGCTCAAAATCTTTAAATGTGGTCTAAATTTAGTTTTCAAGACGAAAATATGTATAAAAATGAGAAATGTTTACAAATTAACTCATTATTCAATGTCTATTTCAATGTCGGCCAATAAATTTTTAACGGTTTAATTGTGAGCCTTAAAGGAAACCATTATTTACATAACTATTTCGGTTAATGAAAAGTTTTATTTATTATGACAGCAAAAAAGTAGAGTAGAAACAGGTTTATTTGTGATCATTCTTTTCAATTACAAGTATTCCAAAGGAGTTTAAGTAACTTTTCATACTTGAAAAACAACATTAAATCATTGTTTCAGTTTTAAAAGGAACCAAATATTGAATTCATACACTTAGAAAGTCAGTGACATCTTCAAAATTATCATTCAATTAAGCGATAAATTTCTGCTCAAATATTATTAAATATAATTAACTCTTGAGAGAAAAGTTTATAAAACTTTTCTCTTGAACTTTGATTTCAACTTTTTCACATCAAGTACTAATTGGGACAGAAGTTAATGAAAAAGTTATGAAACTATGTGTAAGAACTAAAATAGTCACTCAATTCAATTTAATTGATAACAATTCTTAGTCAGTAGTTGTTTTGTTTTTGAGTTTTAAATTTAATGCTTAAAAGATTTTTATTGATTTTGGATTTTGACAAAAATGCGTGAATGCTCTCAATATTAGGTCACATTTTTTAATTAGTTTTTGGTGAATCTTTTTTAGTAACCAGAAAAATCTCTTAATTATTCATAATTATTTGCATTTTTTTATCAATAATGATTAATATTTGAATATAAATTTGACTGTTATCTTGAGTAGCATTGAGTTATTGCCACTAAATTATAATAAAGACTAAAAACATTCAATAATTTATGGAAAAGAAAAACACATTTTCAATTTATTATTGAATTTAACTTTGAAAAATGTATGAGATATTAAAATGTATAGTTTTGAAAATATTTCCTGTTTAAAAATGAGAAAAACATGTTAACTGACTTTTATTTTGAAGCTAAGATTTGATAGTTTGAAAATTTAGTCGAAATTCTCTCCTCCAGTTGTTTTGTGGAATAAATTAATTTTTTATTCCTCTCAATCGATGAGTAATTTTAATAAAAATAATTTATGCGAAAAGATTTTGATTAGGATTTGCTTTTAACTACCGTATAGCTTAATATTGGTTTTATTAACAAAGGTCTCATTTACTTGAATTTAAAGTTATAGCAAACTCAACAAAATTAGTCCTTACTATTAAGCTCAATCGTCAATTTGATACGATCTATAAATTTTAAAAATACTGTTTATCACAATCTGAATCTCACAAAAAAGGATGTTTAGTTATCATAACTTATATGCAGTGCCGTAACCAGCAATTTAGATCAGGGCCTAAACAATTTTTTTAGAGCTAATATGAGGCTAATTATGTCTAGTGGGCTGGATAGGGAGCTAAACATTCTTTTGGAGCTAAATATGAGGCTAAACATGTCTGGTGGGGCTAAAACTTAAGTTGATTCTCAATTTTACACTTGAAAAATGAATATTTGAAAATCTGTGGAGGGAGCTATAGCTGGTTACGGCCGTGCTTATAAGTAGCTTATAAGTAGCTTATAAGTAGCTTTATAAATAAATGAAAGTCAGTAATTGTGTCTATCTCTCAAAGCATGTTTTTATATTTATGTCATTTGAATGAAAAATTATGAATTCAGACTAAAATAACTTCAAATAGTTATTATGAGAGCAACAGTACGCAAAACTGGAGACAAATTTCCAAATGAGGACCTTATGAACTAAATTTTTTAAATTCCTAAATACTCTGCGTATATTTGATACATATATCATTTTTGAAATCGTATTTCTTTACTAACTTCGCATTTATTTATTATGAGTAATGAAAAAAATATTATCAGAATTCTACTTAAAACATTTGGAGATAGATAAATATTCAGGAAGATTTTCTCTCTTTTTTATTGAATTTAATATCAAATATTATTACTTCCGATCTTTTCTGGTATATTATAAGTAAATTTTTGTAGAAATTTTCTAATTTATATGTAAGGCCACGATTTCCAGGAGTTTAAAGCAGCCGAAATCTATTGGTATCTGGGAGTGAAAAAGTGGCATTTCCTGGAGAATAAAATGATTTTTAATTGAGAAAACTTTCATCTTTTATCAAAAAGTAAATCGGATACTTAGTATTTAAAAAAAGTCAATAAATATGAACATAATAAAACTTTGAATAGACTTGTTGAAATAGACTTATAAGTTGGGAAACATCTCTCAACTCCATCTGAAAACAGAGGTACATAAGCTGTTGTGATACCAAAATCAAGAGAGTTTGCTGAACAATCGTGAATAAATTAAATTTTTGTTGAACAAATATTGCACATGAGTTCTTCATGAGGTTAATCCTTGTTCTATATATTTTAATAACAGTGTAGTTATTTTATTAAACAAAGATCTCATTTACTTCAATTTAAAGTTATAGCAAACTCAACAAAAGTAGTCCTTACTATTAAACTCAATCGTCAATTTGATAAGATCTATAAATTTTAAAAATACTGTTTATCACAATTTGAATCTCACAAAAAACGGATGTCTAGATATAATTTATAAGTCACTTTATAAATAAATGAAAGTCAGTAATTGTGTCTATCACTAAAAGTATGTTTTTATATTTATGTGAATTGAATGAAAAATTGTGAATTTAGAATGAAATGAATTCAAAAAGTTATTGCTGTATAAGGGTTTTCAACACTACGCAAAATGATTAAAATGAGAAACCCTTATGAACTAAATTTTTTAAAAATATCCTGAGGATATATTTGGTACATAAATAATTTTTGAAGTCGTATTACCTTACTAAATTTTGAAAAACTATTCATCATTAGTCAAAATAAAATGTCTTATCAGTATTCAACTAAAAATATTTAGAGATAAGTTCACAAATATCTAAATAGAATTTAATAGAAAATACTACTATTTCTGGTTCTCAAAGAAAGGAACTAATATTCTTATTAGTATATTATTATTAGTATATTTTAGTACATACTGTAGACAATTTAATTAGAAAAGTTTGTAATTTATATGTAATCAATAATCAATAACTTTTCACTTGTATATACAGTAATGACAAGAAATTTTTAAGTTGAGAAATGATGAAAATAGAATTTTTTTTAGAATGTCATTTAGAAGTAATTATTGATTATTGAATTTGACATACAAATAAACGATCATCAAAATAAAGTTTATTAAAAATATTGTATTAATACAAATGTATGATAAGTGTAAAAATGATCAGCGAATTTGTTATAAAAGCTGGAAATTCTATTATTCATATTCAGTAAACTTTTCAAATGCTTATAAAATTGAAGTTAATTAAAGCAAATTTGAGGAAAAGTAAACCAGTACTTTAATTTGATAAGCAATTACAAATAATATTAAATATATGTAATTTTTCAAAATATCACTCTATTAATTGTTGGTTTCATATATCTGTTACAACTGTATTAAACGTTTAATACAAACTTAATAATGAGAGTCAACTAATAGTTTCAGTTTTCAAATGTTTCATCTCAAAGCGAGCGCTTGGCTGATACGTCTCTCGTATATTTATCGGTAGAATTGTTGTCACAGAATTTGTAAAATTAATCAAATTTATGAAACAGTTTAGTTAATGTGTGAAAATTGATGGAGACTTTCGATGCAAATCAATTATTGCCTCAAATTATAGTTGTTGAATACGCTGATATACATTTGTATAGAATAGGATTGAGTATTGAATCAAGAAATGGCATAAAGAGAATCAAAGGACTAACCTCATTAAGAAAATAAGTGAGTTTATGATTGGAAAATGTTCTTCAATAGCTGATACATTTATGATAAATTTTTTAAAAATTAATCTGATTCAGCTTCAGAGTTATGAATTTTTTAGTGAATTTATTTCTATGGAATCCTATGAGAAAATTAATATTTCAACGAATTGTTAAAACCCCATTACCATTCTTGTTGGAAATTATTCACTATAAACTATTTCAATTGCTATGAAGTTAAGTCTGAGCTGAAAAAATAAATTTATTTACACAGAATATGCTGATTCAATTTTTCTATAGATTATGATTTTATGATCGCTCGCATTCTTGAAAATAATAGAGATTACACGTAAAAATTGTCAATATAACTCACCTATTTTGGTAAATATTCAAATATTTATTGAAATTTTTGAGAATGCAAAACATATTCGTCATTAAATGTAAATTTTTGCATAAATGGTTCCATAAATTCCTTCAAGTTTTATGTTAAAAAACAATTTTAATAGATAGACAACGACAACGACAAAAGACAACGAGATTTTGTTGAATTTCATCTCCTTATATAGTTGCAAAAAATTATTCTTTATATCAATAATCGATTAAAAATATTTAGAATATTTTCTCACGTATTTTAAGTAATTTAATAGAATATATAATATTATCCTGAATTTGGAGCTATTCATCAAATTTATTATTTATTCATTGGATTTGTTATCATTCAATATTAATAATGAAAGTTATTATAAAATAAATCAGATATAGATTTAGAGATTTTATTTCAAGTTTTAACTTTAAAACTTACGCAACATTTAGTTTTCATAACTTTAAAATGTTATTTCAAACTCATTATTAAGTAAATTGATTGCAAAGAAGAATATTTAGAACATGTCTACTCTTCAAGTCTATAATGAATTGGATATAAGCTTACGATTAAGTCTTTAATTCAATTATAAGTCTGATATTTTTTTGATTATCAAATAATAAGTAACACAAGTGTTATTCTTTGAACAAATGCCTACTTAACTGATCATTAAATTATTTATTTATTTATATCAAAAAATACGATAATTTTATTACAATTTATTACAAAATTAGAGTAGTTTTGAGATAAATATATATAGAAAAAAATACTGATTATGAGAATATATTATGTTTTAAGTATTGCTTTATTTGTATTAATACGAATATTTAAAAATAATAATTCGCTTATTAATTAAGACATTAATTAAGATAACAATAAAACATTTGATAAATACTCTCATAATAAGGACTTTTGAATCTCAATTATGAATAACTGAGAAAATTTAGAACTTTAAACAGTTTTTTGTAAGTTTGCTCCTTAGTATGACTGAGTATGATGGCAAATATTTAATTACATTGAAAAATATTTCAAATCCTCATAATAGTCATTTTTTATTGGTTTAGAAGATATTCTTCCGGAGTCATTTGATTAAGTTGAAAAAATTAATTAAAGTTATGAACTCAACTTGAGGTTATGAATCAAATTTTCTTTGTTTGGAATCCAAGAAAACATCTAAAACTGCTTCTATGGTTATTCATTTTAATTATTTTGAATAGAATGAATATTTTGCTATTTAACTAATTATTCAAATATTTATTCACATTTTGTTGCAGCACTTCTTTTGATTGGCAATAGCTTTTACGTGAAAACCATCTCAATTGATTAAACTCAAAGTCATTTCGAGTTCTTCATTGATTTTCCTTTTGATGAGTTTAAATAAATACAAATTACTATCAACTGATTTCTTGACTTGAGCGCAATATCTATCCAAATCTTGCCTTAGAATTGAATTTTGTTGACTCACTTTCTTGTTTTCCACAAGCTTTTTATTGAACAGCTTAACTATTTGAATTTCTTCCTTAATCTCATTATCATTCAATCCAAGTCTTACATCAGTATAATTAAGAACTTGTAAAATAATGGAGTGGAAAACAAATTAGATGTTGAAACATCTGTTTCCAGTTCTAGTTCTCCTAAATCTCCGACAACACATTTAAGGTATAAATTATTCCATGGATTTGAGCGACCTGTCAATGTTGGCAAAGAGTTGACATAAAGTGCTTTAATTACTATATCATTTTGAAGAGAAGCCCATATTTTTCTAGAGACCAATTAAATTTTATATATCTTTTTTCGTTCAATTGTGTGTTTTTTTCAATTTTTGTTCTCTCAATACAAAGGATTGGACTTACAGTTACTTCTGATATCTCTATAGTTTCTAATTTTTTGGTCAACATTTGGCTATTTTATAGTTGAACCTTTTATTGTAAGATCCATTGGATCACAACTGGATGAGGATTTGGGATCAAAACTATTTGAAATCCAACTTCCTTTATACCTTTGGAGCTCAGAATTGCCGCTTATTATAAAATCATTTAATTGAGAATAATTCAGATCAATTGAATGAAGTGTACTGTCGATTAAATCTCTAAAATGTTTATACCAGTTTTCGACTTCATTTGTTCCCTTATCAGGTCTGCATTCATACCAAGATTATACTTCGATTTAGAAGACTTCGCAACTTTTATGTCATTCACTTTCAAGTTCTGGTGATTATATGCTCGTAATTGAATTTTTATGTTCAATAAAACAAACCCCAACTTCACATTCGAAATCATTTATTATTATAATCAATATTTTCATGATTTCATTAGTATTGACTCGTTGTTTACTGAACTTATAACCAATAGCTATGACACTCATTTCGCTCAGAATGTGAACACTTTCCAGACCTGCGATTTTTGCAATCACTTTAAATGCATTTCTTTAACGTAAATTATAATAAGTGGGAACTGTTAAAACAGCGTCTGATACAGTTGTCCCCAATTGTTTTCTTGTTCTGATTTAATCCCTAAAACTTGTAATGCAATCAATCCTTCGATACTTAATGTTTGATTCTTAATAAATTTGTCATTAAGTTTAACTCTCAACTCATCGCCAATAAATTCTAATGGATATGAGTTGAAACCTCTTCCTCAGAAACATCTTTTCTTATGCGTGAGATCAATCTTTTTATGTCAAAAGGTTTGTTCAATGAGTTGATTGAGCCCTCTTTTTTAATATGACTCATGAATAGATTTTCATCTGAAAAGCAAATATTATTGGACCTCAAATGTTGCCCAGAAATGTCTTCAATGTATTCAAAATCTTTCTCATGAGTTGCAGATATCAAGTATTAATGACCGAAATAGATAGCTATCGTTGAAGTTTTAGATGCTTTCAAATCATTTTGTCTTTTGAATTGTTCTCTTTTGGTCTTCAGATCTTCAATGATATCACATTTAATTTCTTTTACTATTTCTTCAAAGTATTCATTAGTAAAATCTTGTTTAATACTTCCCAACTTATTGTTGCGAGAGTTGAACACCTTATTCACTATTCTTTTATCTGATTTTTCAAAATTTGATGTAGTGCAGCGGTTGAAAGGTCTACTTTACATTACATCGATAAAAATTGCATACACTTAAAGCTAGCTAACTTTGAAGTAATGTGTAGAAGACCTTTCAACTCCTGCATTTCATCAAATTTTTTGAACGGTGTTCAATTTAATACGAACTCTAGTCTACATCAAATGCAGCTGTAATGACATTTGAAATTCCCCATAGATTGATAGGTTTTCCTGCCTTTAATGATAAGTAAACAATAATTGGGCTACAGGTATATTCGAGTTACGCTTAAATTAATTTAGTCCATACAATAGGTATAGGAACGAACAGCAACCTTCTGGTCGGCCTCTCTCTCTCTCTCTCTCTCTCTCTCTCTCTCTCTCTCTAGAAAACTTTGTTTTGGGATGGGAAAGAATTTTGCATTATTAGCAGTTAAGCGTACTTTTCCTGAATCGCAATTACGAATCTTTGGTTGCGGTTTTTGGCACACGTTTTGGTACAATTCTTTTTATGCTATAATGAGTTCCAAATTTCGTGTGAAACGAAAAGCAAGTAATGAGACATAATTCTTGTTCATATTGAAAGATAGGATTAAGTTTAAGCACAAAATATTTGTAATTGTTGTTCTCTTATGTTTTGTAAAAAACGACTTTCTGGTGTCTACAATGCTTTGGTCAGAAAAGATGTCTTAAATCGTCTGGAGAGCACACACTTTTCAACTGGATGGTGAATGCGCTCATAAAAAATTCCACTCTCTCTGTCTTTGTCTCTCACTGTCTGTATCTGTCTCTCTGTCTCTCTCTGTCTCTCTCTGTCTCTCTCTGTCTCTCTGTCTCTCTGTCTCTCTCTG
>JAQFZT010001149.1:0-16983 GCA_034696325.1 Camisiidae sp.
GATTCACCTAACACTAATTCACCTAACAACACCGATTCACCTAACACTAATTCACCTAACAACACCGATTCACCTAACACTAATTCACCTAACAACACCGATTCACCTAATTTTGAAAATCTAAATAAACTGTTCAAATAAATAATTTTTTTATTTAATTCAAATTTTACTAATATTTAAGTTTAAATTAGGTTAAAATTTAAATTAAAATAAAAAATTTATTTATTTGAACAGTTTATTTAGATTTTCAAAATTAGATGAATTAACATTAGGTGAATTGGCGTTAGGTCAATCGTGCTGACCCATTGTTTTAATTGATTGAAAAATAATTTTTAAAACTCTATTATTATGATACTCTTTGAAGTTTTGAATAAAGGCAATTTCAACTCTATCTTAAAGTGATAATCAAATATTTCAAGTAAGTTATGATTGTATGCATACCTGGCGTGTGAATCTGTTCTACAAGAACTCTACTCGATTGTGACCTAAAGATAACACTGACTGGCAATTCATTTGCAGGAACTTCAATAATTTGTGGCACATATGGTTCTTGAGGTATATGAACTGGAACTAATTCCACAGTTTGTCGCGATTCAATAGCTGCTGGTATCGGACCGGAGTGTCCACTGATTGCACCACTCCCTAAAACGTATCCGCCAGTCAATAGTCCTGTTGATGACGAACCCGATCGTCGGCTATTTAAAATGGCATTTATTCCTCCACTTAATCCAGAATAGTCCGAACTTTTCCCTAATCCAAGTCTAGATCCATATTCGGCAGAGTTTATATGAATGAGAGTTGTGATGATTAAAAATAACTAAAAATATTTAACAATTAATTAAAATATTTTTAATAAGTTTTTTGTGCATATCGATGAATAATTTCTTATCTATTTTAAGATATCTCTGGAAAGTTTCAGTCAACTTATCGTTCAAATAAGTTTTTCATCGACTTTTACCTTAAACATTGTGTAAAAGATATACAGTTTTTTCAAAGTAATGTATAGTTAAACAGATTAAAGATAGAGCAGAACTGATTTCAAACTGAGTCTGAAAAAAGTTTTCTCTTTATATACCTTAATATTTAAGTGAATTAATTGTAAAAATAAAAGTGGTTTATGGAGAGAGAGAAGAAAGTGATTCAATTTATTTTTATGTGACAAACGTTTAACTTTAGTATAAGAAGTATAACAGGAAGAAGAAGAAAAGCCCAAAAACTGATCTCTTTTTCCTTCAGTTTATTCAGTAATAGCAGTGGCGTAACGAATACAAAAATTATTTAAAGATTTATTTGCATTACAAATATTCTCGAAATGTATGACTCAAAAAACGATAAGTAGATCACAAGTTGAACACATATGAAGTTATAAATGACATTTAATGACCTCTTAAGCTGTAACCAAAGCAAAGCTATAATAGGATACTCAATAATAAGAAGTGTCGTAAAAGTATAAAAAGTTTTTTCAATTAGAAAGAAAAATAAGATTATTTTGTATACAATTATATCAATTTTAAAATTATTGAATAATTTAAAACTATAAATCGCATTATAATAACTCTTAAACACGAAATTTAAAATCGCTTTTTAGCTGAAGTTTAGTATTTCTCTATTTTATAGGAAATATACACTGACAGAAAACTATTTGAAAAGTAAGTGAACATTTTCATTGGAAATATTTGTATCAATATTTTATCTTATTTTTATTATAAATTTCTGATTGGAAAATAATCTCTTGTTTTTTGTGTCCATAAAGTAAAAACTTATTGGAAGTTAAATTTAATCCAAGTTTCTTCAACTTAAAGAATATGAGTTATGTTTAATGAAATTTTAATCTTTGAAACTTATCTAAAATATTATTTTCTTATTATTTGTTATTTAATTAGTTTTATTTTCAATCGAGAACTTTTGATATAGAATCTGTACTTTATATCTGATTAATGAAGTGATCTCAATATAGATAACTTATTCGTTAGATATTGAATATTTTATAAATAATATCAACGAGTATTTACGGTCAATTTTTGCTCTGATTTTTATAGATTAATTTTGCTCAAAATCTGCTTTATGTATTAATATTCAGTATTCTTTCAAATATATTTGCATGAAACCTTATTGAATTTTATTTGCTAATTGTCAGACTGCCTGTTGAGAAATCTAAATTACTCCTAACAAGTAAGCAAAGTTTGGCTTTAATTCCTAATGCTCATCATCATTGTTGCGAATCACGCATAGAATACTATAATAATAGAGAGCTTAATTCACAACAACGATGACCAGCATTCGGAACTAAAGCCCAAATTTTTCATGAATCACTAGTGATAAACCAAAATTACTTAATAAAAATTTATAAATCTGAATTGTCTATATATAATTGGTTTATAAGTCTTTGAAGTTCAATTGCATTCTTCCATTTCTTACGCATATTTTGGGATAAGATTATGAGCTAAATTCATTATATTTTTCAAAACTTGAATCTAATGAAATCTTTAAATCTTAGAAAGTACGTGTAAATCTCAATCGAGAGTGAAGATGTTTGCATGAAATAAGCAAATTGAGCATCAATAGAAAACTTTTCTTAAGAGTAATTTGGTTGAAAAGAGTAAACACGGACCCACTTACCTTTTATTTTGAGAAATCAATACTCTTTAATAAACCTTAAATTTAAGGTCGGGGACGCAGGGCCAATGACTCCGTGGACATGTTGGCCCGAAGCTATAATGGCAGGTTAGGGCAGACAAAACGGCGTGGCTCTAGTCAAGAGGATTAACGGCTTAAAACATGGATTTATGGATGCTTTTAAAGTGAAATTTTTAGAGTTATTTTTACTTTATTTAGAAGATATTTTAATGCATCTGTAATTTATTCAAATGTTAAGTTAAGTATTAGAATAAACTCATTTTCATTCCATCTGATTATATTTGATTTTAAGACAGCGATGCTATCAAATTCTTATAATGAGACTTTTGTATAATTAAGTTCAAGTTTGAAAGAGACTGCTATCTATACTTTGCACAAAATACTTAATTATTGAAGAACTCAATTTGGCGAGAATTCAATTAATACATTTTAAAAGTTTGATATAACAACTTAAATAATGCTTTGATTTTTCAAAATAACCTTTTATTAAGTTTTTTTCAATAAAATTCACAAAATAGATACAGAAGTTTGAACTTTCAAATGACAAGCTTTAGAGAAAACTCAAATTAAGGGAATTAATCATTTTCAAAAACGGTTACTTTTAAGCTTTAAAAGAAAATAAAAGCCCATGATTTTGATGAATGATAATCACAGGAATTAGGAAAATAGTTAATAGGTTTCCAACCCCTGTATCTTATCTTGAAAGATCTATTTAATCTATTTTCAAATGATTAAAAAAAATCCTAATCACTCAACGATTAATACGAAAAAATCAGAGAAAAACCAAAATAGCATTAAAAACTATCAAAATTAGGAAATATCGTAAAATATTTAATATAAATTTAAAAAAGTGTTTAATCTTTTCACAACTACTCTGAAGAAGAACTAAATTGACTGTATCTCTTACTCTTCTATAATAATAATTATTTAATTCAATGAAACCTAACCCACGCACAGCTTTCATGTCAAGCAATCAATTAATTTTGACACATTGGTTACGAGTTCAATCATTCAAGTCTAGTTAACCAATCATTAGGAAATCATTGATTAATTAAATAATAAATCACTTCAATTAGTTTGTCATTCATGAAACTTATCCTAATTATTTATCAATATGAGCTTTGCTGCATAATTTATGTTTTGGAAATGCGTTTCTTTAGCATTTAAAAAAAGTGTAATACTTTATTAAAAGATAAAGTCAATCATAATCTGATCACTAGTTTTAAAGTTATTGATTTTAAAAGTTATATAATAGCAATCATGTATGTTTCTCGCGAGCATTATTGCTGTAATTACTATAAAATCAATGTTCTTTTTAAAAATAGATACTTTATTACACTACATCTTAAAGTTTTTATAATGTAAAAAAGCCATCTTACACGAATGTATATATTTTATTTAACGTAATATTTCCGTTTAATTGGCCCGTAACTTTACTTATTCAATATTTTTTTTGTTTATCAAATTAAATAAATCCGATTATTATCAGCCCAACAAATCTTACTTTAGTTTGCAATTAAAGGCTAAAGATTTTATTTGCTTAAACTAAAAGTATCTTGAAATTAATGAAAGAGTTTTGTTTATCGGTTCACACGTTATAATTATTTGGAAAAATTAAAACACCAGAAGTTTTTAATAATTTTATGAAAATAGTTTTATTAATTTAAAGATAAGATTTATTTGTAATATATCTGTACTTTGAATCTATATATTGATAAGTTTTCAGACAATTTTTTCTAAATATTTTATCAGTTTTCAAATATTATAAATGAAAATTTTGGGAAAATTGTAACACAATTTCATAAGAACTTCCGGTAACAGTCGTGGAATCGGCATATCTCAAAGATCATTTGAATAACTATTCTCAGAGTCACTTAATTTTTCTCTCAGTCGAAACATAAAAGGGTCATTCAATAGTGTCCTAATTATGTCTTAAGAAATATTTCTGAACCAACTAATCGTTTCTGTTTTCACAAATTTAATGCTAATTTCATTATAAGTAAATTCTTCTATTCCTGTGGTTCATAATGACTAATGCCGATTCCACGACTGTTACCGGAAGTTCTTATGAAATTGTGTTACAATTTTTCCAAAATTTTCATTTATTATATTTGAAAACTGATAAAATATTTAGAAACTGTCTGAAAACTTATTAATATGAACCCAGGAATAGAAGAATTTACTTTTAATTCTATGGATATTTTGTATATCTTATTAGCATTAAATTTGTAAAAACAGAAACGATTCGTTGGTTCAAAAATATTTCTCAAGACATAATTAGGACACTATTGAATGATTGACTCTTTTATGTTCCGACTGAGAGAAAAATTAAGTGACTCTGAGAATAGTTATTCAAATGATTTTTGAGATGAATCCTTTTCTTGATTTATGAGATTTAAAATCTTGTAATTTTTAAGTTACGCCACTTTATAAACTTTCTAAATAAGTGAAAGTAATGAAATAATTCTAACTTATAGTCCTTTAACTTTCCTGAGATCTAATAAATATTTTTATTTATTTATTCTGTTATAAGCTATAAAAACTTTTTATTTTTGACCGAATGAAACAGATATATTTATAACTCAATGCATAGAAAACTTTTTTATGTCTATTTATATATATTTACTCGTAAATCGTGACTTAATTGATTAGTTCGAAAAGCGTATTATCAAGTATTTATGACTTCGTTCACCTCTAATTTGTTAAGTATTATGTCCTGCAAATACAATAAACCATTGATTTCTCAGAACTTGTTTTTTCACATGAATAATAAATAAGTTGCGAGTCCTATTGACTCGTCTTCATATCTATCTTAGTCATTAAGGTTTAAACTTATATTTGGAAAGTTAATCGAATAATCTTTCACTATTCCTAACCCTTATTGTGAATTTTTAAAATTAAAGCCAATTATTGAAATCCCACGTTTGCTCCAGTTTTATTTTGAGGTTTATTTCATATGCAAATATATTAAAAGTAAATTTTATTGGACTTCGATATTTAACTTTTTATTATACTATAAAATAAATGCTAAATTGTGTTCATTAGATAACGATCATTTAAGTTATATTCCTAGAACTTAAAAGTTTTATCAGTTTTCAAATGAGAAGTTAATTTTATTTTTCTGCTAAACAATGATTTTTAAATCAATTTTTTAACTCACATCAGAAACTTATAAGCTTTTCAAACTGTTTATATTGAGTGTTGAACAAACTAAATGACAATATTCTGTTGTATATATTGTTGAGATGCAGCTTAAAGCCCGATGATTTTATTCCAAAACGGCATTATATTTGAAGCTAGAATTCCGAAATTAGAAAATTAAACTTTAAACTTCCCATTTCTTTAGAACCTTAGTTAGAATTAGTGTTCGAGTTAGAAACGTTCTGATGGACAAATTTCTCATTAAAAAGAGAGAAATCGTTTTCTCTTTTTGAAGCCTCAAGTGAAATAAATTTAAATTTGAACGAAAAATGAGAATTAGTAATAAGAATAAAGTATATTTAGCAAAGAGTGGTACTAAAAAACCTGGACCTCCCAAATAAATATCAATTTTCAATTACCTTAAATGAAGAATAATCCAAAAACTACCTCATTAATTACGTATTCAGGCTATTAATGCGCAACAAAAGGTAGCAGACATTTTCAAAAAATGAAAAAATCAAAACAAGAATCTTTTAAAGTTGCATAAAATTTCTAATATTTTTGAAAATTCAATTTGTTTCCAAAATATTGTATTTTTATGATTTCTGAATTCTAATATTATTTAAGTATTTGGCTGTTTAAAAAATTAAAAAAGCATATCTTTAGTCTTTTTATTTATTAAATTCCCAATTAATTATCTATTTGACGGGGAATATTTTCCATTATAATATTTTGTCAATCTTGTTTATTATTTTGTTAATTATTTTAGATAAATAGCTTTTAAAACTCATATGAAATTTTTGTAGTGAATAATTAAATTTAAATATATGAACTTCAATGGGAGGTTCATACATTCCCATTATTTATGTGGGATTTTGACATATTTTAAATAAACACTAAAGTAAGCCCCGATTTCGTTAACAAGAACAAAATTTCATTTTAACTGATTAAAGGTTTTACATATCATGTCATTATTTATTGATTTGGGGGAAATAATTAGTAATTAAAGATTATTTTCCTGAATATATCTTTTTTCACTATTCAAGCCTAAAAATTAAAATTTGATTATACCAACAAAGTAGAAGTACCATTAAGTATACGGGGACCAAAAAAGACATTAACAAAATCGAGGGCTTACTGTACAAAGTTTATAAATAATCTAATATTGCTTTGAGACTAAATTTTAAAATTTTGTTTTGTTTGCTTTAAAAATTTTCGTATTGTTTAGTTCTTAAAAAAATATAAAAGTCTGATTTTAACAATGAAAAAAATGTAGTAATAATATTAAAAGACTAACTCTTATACTAATAATGAGATTAAATAGCAATTGCACCGCTATATATAATACGAATTCATTCTTATTTTATTTATGCAAAATGGGTTATTCCCTTCAAAAATTCATCAAATTATCAAGATATAGTTGTTTTGTATGAACCTCCCATATATATAGAAAATTTCTAGAAAGTTTCTCATGATTTAGAAAATTTCTCAAAACCTCGAACATTAGTTAGAATAGTTTTTAGACTAGACTCTAGTTAAAATAAAATGAATCTCTTTAGTTAAATGATTTGAAATGATAATCTCATTTTAAAAGTAAACACAGCGAGAAAATCCGACAAAATTTGCACACCTGCACAGGTGAATCACCAATTTTCGCTCACATCGTTTTACATCTATGAATGATTTCAGGGATTGTTTAAACTGGAATTCAGTGAGACGAAAATGTTCTATTTTCGGATAAAAAGCCTATATAAAAGCCCATTAGGTAAATAAGCCATTATAAATTCGGAAAAGGATTTTAAGACGGGACTCTTGGAGATTTGAAGGGGAAGTGGATTTTCTCCATCCTTGAAATATTTTATCGAAAACTTCTCGATTGTTTGAAAATAAAGCTCAAGCATATTAGTCAAATTCCACGACTAAAAAAGCCAAGTCTATTGCTTATTGATAACAAAACTTATAAAAAATTGTTTTAAAATTTATTGAATATTTGGTCAAAAGAGCAAATTATTTCCATTTTATTTCAAGATACTTAAGTACCGTAAACTATTTAATTTCAATAATTATCTTTGATTATAATTGTATTTTTTCTTTTTGTATTAACTTTTATAATAAGTTATTTATCATGTTTACATCAATAAAACAATAATAAAGATAACAAATGAATAAAATAAGTCTTTATAAATAATGTCTATCCTCTAACGCCTAAGAATCCATCTTTATATACAATAGAGTCACTCTTCTTCCCAGAGGCAAGACGTGCGGCCATCAACTCATCATTTGTAGAATCGATTTGTTCATTATCAAGATGTGGCCACAAATCAGGAAATACTTCAGTCAGTGTTTTGTAATCTTCTGTAGGATTACGTTTTGCTTTACTGTCTTCCAAATCCCATAATCTTCTACCACGCGCTCCAACAAAACCCGGTGGAGGCATCTCTTCACTTAACATGATTAAAATTTAAAATGAATTAGCATATAATTACCATCTTTACGAACAGAGTTATTACAAGATTGTATTTTTTGATTAAATATTACGGCTTTTTTAAGCTCTAAAACTCAGTGTTATTCTGCCGAAGCTTAAAAACTTCACATTTCAAAAACTTATTGCAAATTCCTAACACATTCAAGTTTCGATTGTGATTATGTAATACTAAATCAGTGCATTTGTGCACTTACGTCAACATCTCAAGTATTGTTTAAAAAACGTGATATTCTATAGACCCCATTTTCAGGAACCTCCGAAGCCTTTAGTTTGGTATCAATTTCGGTTTTGAGCCTAAAAGCTCAAAACAAAGGGTTCAACTTTTAAAAGAATGTCTGAAATTTTGATTTTAAAACCTGAATATAACTGAATATGAACCAGCATAACATTTAAACTAAAAATGTCAACTGACACACTGACCAGCGGCGAAACCAAAAAATTTCAGTTGAGTGGCATAAAGTGATGATCCTGGGAACAAGTTATGTGTAAAGCTCGAGCGTTTGCGCTCTGTGGCAAACCAAGCGTTACATTTTTCTCAAGCGTGAGCGTGCTCGCCGGCGTCTGACCCCTGAGCGCGAGCTTGAGCGCCAAGCGTTTTTGATAAGAATTTTAGCGAGAATGCCAACCAGTTTAGAAGAATATTTTTATTTCAAATAGAACTTTCATTCAAATTCTTTATTCTTGTATTGAGTATTGATCACTAATTTCTACAAACGCATATTCAATGTAAATGACCCGTTTATTTGCCATTGGAGGCGCTCATCACATTCTGGTTGACTTTCAAATTTTGACAGATTTCTAAAATTGTATACTTTGGCATGTTTTATATCATTTTATAAAACTATTCAACTTATAGAGTTTTAAATAAACATTTCATTGAAAATACAAATCTTCTCTAAACTATAATTTTTAGTTTGTGATTGAGTGGGTGTCACAATCGTCTGTGCACAATCGGTCCTATTCCTGGCTTCGCCACTGATAAGTTTGGAAGCTTTATGGCTTCAAAGATTGACTTTTCAGCGAAAACAATACTTCAATAATAATTGAAGATATAAAGAAAATCTTTCAAAAAGCAATCATAAATTAAAATTAATGAACGTTCGTCTCAAAGGTCAAGTCCATTGAAAGCTAAGTTTTTTGTTGATGATATTGAAAACTAACTGACAAGTATAGTTTTGTAATACATACTGTGCACTTCATTGTAAAGAATATGAGAAAAAGTTTCAAACTGTTCTGGATGGTTCCTAATCAATGCTTAAATTCATTTGGTTTCTATCATAAAATTTAAATAAAATTCATATAAATAGATAAATATTAACTTTTTTAAGGTCTATCAACTTTTATAATATCTTTTCAGATTTCGAAATGTTGAACACGAAAGAAAATTGGACATTACTGTCAAAGCAAATTCTTTTCATTGTAAGTCAGTATTATAAAGTTAGTTGTTTTGTATTTACGGAACTATATTGTTGTGAATGAGGCTCAATAACTAAAATGCTTTAACCTTAAGTTTGATTTAAATGATAGCGCAATCTTTAATAACAATGTTTGTCTAAATGAATGAAAATAATCAGCTTTTTCATCGTTTCAGCTTATGATGAATTCAAAATACTTTTTTAAAATAATTTCTTATATTACCAGAAATTTTTCTCATTATTATTCATTTGAAGAATATAATTATATTAATACTGAATAAACTCACTTTGATTGGCGTTTTGATGATTTGAACCATTTTGGAAAGTGATCGGTTTGTCTTAAATATTTGGTTGGCATTCGAGTCAATGAAGAAATTATTGGAAATTTATTGTTCACTCGCCATGAATGAGAATTACGACTTCCTGAATACTTTAAATAAATTAAATTAAGAATCATAAGTATAATTTCTTATTGAAGAAATTAAGTGAAAGCGTTTTTTATGCTAACTTTTGATGCTATATTTTATGTTAAACTTAATGAAAATATTTTCAATTTTTTTTTACAAAAACTTTAGGAAGATAAGACTTGTCATGATTATATATAGTATTTTAATACTAAAGTTTTATTGAAGGGCAAGACTTCATGGATTCTTATCATTAGTATTTATTCATTTTTGTTTGAATACAATTTCAATTATCATTTTGAGAAAAAGCAAATAAAAATACTAAGAGGTGTCGAAGCACTCTATAAGTTATCTAATAATAAATATCTTTCGTATTATTTTCATATTTGATAAATTAACTTCTTTTGGAAAATATAAAGCTTACTAAAAGCCATTAATAGTTTAAGAGTATTTAGCTAATAAAATACAGGTATTTTTCATATATATAAATAGTAAAACAATTTCAGGTCATTGAAACGTAAGGGAGAACAAGTCTAGAGATATAAAAAATAACTTCACGTCTAATGTTATGCTGTTTGAGACCGAATTTGATTTCGGGTTCAATGAGTTAATGCAAATGAGACAAACCATAGCTTTTAAAACTTTTCTGTGAAAGCGATCTGAAGAGTGATAATACACACGAATATTTGAGAAAATTTGAGAAAAGATAAGATGAATATTATATTATTAAAAGATTACAAAAACAAAGCTTTTTATGGTAAGTTATTAAATATTTCTAGAATTTTGTGAAGTTTTTTGAGTGAAATTTTTCATGATAAAGAAATTATGTGAATGCTAAAGCTAAAAATGTTTGATAAGTCTTTAAACACTAAAATAAAGTAATGAACTTTTGAAACATGCAACTTTTAATGGGGCAATATGTAAACTTAAAATCTTATCAATGTTGACACTCTTCACAATTGAGACACTATTGTCGCTATATTGTAACATACTTACATACAATAAGATCATTGAATATGTAGCGATAATAGTATCTGAACTGTGAAGAGTGTAACATTCATAAGATTTTAAGCTTACTTCAATATGGAAAGCTTATAGGCCTTAAAAGTAAAACTCCTTATCTTAGTTTATAACTCCATCTACATAACTAGTTTTACTATTAAGGCCTATAAGCTAATATGAATTTTCCATATTCAAGTACATATTATGGTGAAAATAGATTTTTATTAAAACTAATGGTTATTTAATTTTAATTCGAAACTCATACGAATGATGAGAACAAATTTAGATTTCAAACTTTAGGCATAAATAAGTATCAGTACTTACAGGTAAAGTCTGGCTTAAGTCATTTACATCGTCTTTGTAATGGATGTTGAAATTATTTTTATCAGTATTTTCAGCATAAGTTGACCACAAAACTGAACATGAAATTATTATACATGATGTTAAAAAAGTGTGACACAAAACAAAACTACTTTCACTTAATTTCATTGCCAGACGTAATCTCTTTCTAGAAAAAGCTTTTAAAGAATACTCAAAAAATTAATAAATGAAAAGTTTAAGATTTTATAAATTATGAGAAAAAAATTTGAAACTAAACCAAAGGTTTAATTCGTTTCGCAATTGTTCTGAAAATCTATTGAAAATGTTGATGACTTCTTCTTTTACGGATGTTTCTCAAGAATTGTCAGTTTTTATAGTGAGATATATTCAAGTATAGCATTAACTTTTTAGACAATTGGATTGCAGTGGTGTTGCGTGACGATGATGTCAAACTGGGTAATAGTGAGCAAAATTGAAACCACAGATACCACTTAACAGTACCTGTGCGGAGTATTGCGTAAACAATTAAATATCCAGTGATTCAGTGATTAGCCGTCAACTTGTCTAGAAATTCGGTGAACGGAAGCACTACTATTCTTATCATAAATATATAAAAATCTTATATGAGAAGAATTTAAGAAAATGTGTTATCTATGACTTTGAAATATTCAATAACTTTTTAGATATTAAAATGAAAATAAATTATTTCCCTCATTAATTATGCGTTAATTATTATCTTATTTTAAGTAAAGCACTGAAAAATCAGATAAGAGTGTGTTATAAGATAATTATTGCGAATGCAAAACATTAGATACACTTAATTGGTATTAACTGAACACTAAAAGTTCTATTGAACACAGTATAAGCCTATGCTTTCCACTTGTAATTGAATTAAAGTGGACATCAAAATTAATGTGTTTAACCTTATAAACTCCTACATTTCTCTCTATTCGTTGGCTTACCTGAAAAACTCATTTTTCCACCAAATTATTTAATTTACTTGTGATTCAAACTACGCTTTTATATCTAGATAATTGCCCGCAACTTTCATAATGAATTTATGCTCATTTTTATTAACTATTATTGTAACCAATGAATTCAGTATTATATTTAATTTCTTTGAGTCAAAACTTTTTTTCACTATAATTGTAGATTTGATTTTGAACTTAAGTTAAATATAATTTTACTTATCAAAAGTAAGAAAAATTTTTAATGAATAAAACAATGAGAAAGTCTCGAATCTTGTATCTTTCTATTAACAGTTATCACTTTTTTAGGGTTAATAAAAAGTTTTTATTCATGTAAAACAAGAATAAAAGCATTAGAAAGTCTCATAAATTTAAAGTAAGATAATATAAAATAAATATTTATTAATCAAAATACAGTTATATCTCAATGATTAGATGCAGAAGTATTCAAATTAATGGTGGATATTCTCGAGAAAGGAGATTAATGAGTCTTGAAAAATTACTTGCTTCGGCTCTCGACTATTTCTCGAATTTTTAATAAGATTAAAATTTAATTATTTTAGAACATTAATTTCCTCAGTTCTTAAAGTTTTGTTGCATTTAAACTTTGAAAACATTAAGTGCTCGCAAGTTTTATTCAAAATTACTTATTAATTGAATAAATTTGGTTTCAAAATTTCAAACAAATTTTCATAAATATATTAAAAATTCCAAAATTTGATATTAAATTGATATTTTTTATGAAATAAGTATTAAATACACAGATAAAATTCGAAGAAATCTATCGAAAGAGTTTTGAGGTTCTCCTCTATTAAAACTTGATAAGAAAATTTTCGGTCGAGACTCGAGACCCGATACCCATCTCTAATTCAAATAATTCATTAAATTATGACAAAACATTTCATCTCTTTCTTCTGAACTCTAAGCACTGGCTTCTGAATTATGCTGAACCAAATAATTAGTTTTCTTATTTGTTGATAAATCATACAATTTAGATATTATTATTCTGTTGTTATTAGAATTCTTTTGATTCATATATGAGTGAACTGTTTTAGCGAGTCCTACAATGTCAGGCTTACGCCCCCTCACAAACAATCTATATTCACTCAATCCGTTTGCAATATCTGTTATATTTTCCTTAAATTCTGTGCCATTTATCTGCATATAAGAAATGATTAGAGAATTTCTGGCTGTATTTGTGAAACAAGTATAAATCAATGTTTGGAATAAATAAGTGTTCAATTGTTAAGTATTAGACTATAACAGAATTAGTGGCTAATGTTTAGCAGGTCCCAAAAATAAAAATGTGCTCTAACATATCTAGTAAAAATCATTTTCTATCTAAAAACTATTTGAAGCGCAAAAAAGTCTACTCGAAAATTATTCAATAATAAGTTTTTCAAAACTAACTTAATATAAATGTCGAAAAGTCAGAAAAATCCTCTTAATCATAAGCTGAACTCATTTTAATTTCTCAGACAGTTATCAGATAGATTGAGATGTTTTTTTTATTGAACTTGAGATTTCTTTCAATAGTTTGAATTCAATCAAAAGAAAACAAACAAATAAATAAACGGTAGTTCAATAGAATTTTGCTCAATCATTATATCTGATAACTCATTCATAAGAGCTTTTCAATTAAAATGAGAACTGAGTTCTATGATGAAAAGGATCCTTCTGACTTTGATAATTCAGTTAACTTAGTATTGAGAAGATAATTATCGAATAGTTTTCAAGTAAGTTTTTTGTGTGCTTCAAATAGGTCTATAAAGTTGTTGTGAATTTAATGAAAAGTTAATTTTTTCCCTATGAATGCTCACCTAATATAAATTTATATTTTTAAAAATTATAATTTTCAGTTCTTTTTATCGAGTTTTATTCATTATTTTAGATATTAGGAGGTTGAGGATTAAGGATGCATGATTTGGACATTATAATCGATATTCATGTGGTTAATTAGAAAGTGAGGAATTTTTGGAGTCATCGCAGTCATTGTACTAATGAAAAAGAGTTGATATATATTCTAAAGATTTTGTTGTTGCAGATAATGATTGTGAAAATTTGGAAACTATGATTTCATCAAATTTACTTACAGGTGGCAGTGAACTTAAGTTTAAAGTTAATGGTTTAATTGTTTGCAAAACTGGAAGACTTATTGGAGCAATCGATGGTCCAGCTGGAGATGGAAGTTCTTCAAGAGGTGCATCTCTCTGATCGAAACTTGGCTTCGCTGGAGTAATTGGTTCGACTAAAGGCTGGTCTCTTACTAACGAATTATCATCTGATATTTTTCCCTTAAATTCTGTGCCATTTATCTGCATAAGAGAAAGAATTAGAGAATTTCTGGCTGTGTTAGAAATAAATAGAAGTTTAGTTATTAAGTATTCAACTATATATAGTGGATAATATGAGCTAGATCTGTACAAAGTAACCCGACCGAACCCGATGTACACCTCTAATGTGCTCAGGTCAAAATAATAAATATATGTTCAGAATGCTATAAAAATCTAGCAAAACAATTTTTTATCTATATATGAAAGCAAGGGGAGAAGACTAGCAAGGGTATAAGTATATATGTAAGTAAAAAAGTCCTAAACGGTCTGTTTTAATAAAGCTTTTTTGGACTATTATAAATGTATGGAAATGTATGTTCTTCTCTCCTTACTTTCATATAGTTGTGATGAATTTAATCAATGGTTTATTTTTCCCTATGAATACTCAAAACAATATAAGATTCAGAGTTTAAAAACTTATTATTTTCGGTTTCTATTTTCGAGTTTAAGTTAGTATTTCAGAGTTTTAAGTAAATTTACTGATCTTTGGAAGTTAAGAATAGACATGAGTGAGATCTTATAATGCATGTGTATGTCGTATGTAAATCATTATGTGAGGAATTTTCGGAGTCATTGATCTTTACAAACGAAACTTCAAGAATTAGTATATATTCTAAAGGATTTATAGATGTAGAAAATTTGGAAACTATTATTTGTTCAAATTTACTTACAATTGGGAGTGAACTTAAGTTTAAAGTTAATGGTTTAATTGTTTGCAAAACTGGGAGACTTATTGGAGCAATAGATGGTCCAGCTGGAGATGCAAGTTCTTTAAGTGGTACATCTCTCTGATCTAAACTTGGCTTCGTTGGAGTTATTGGTTTGACTAAAGGCTGGTCTCTTACTAACGAATTATTATTTACATCATATATATTATTGAATACTGGTTTCGCTTGAGTTGCTATCACTGGAGGTGGGATAACAATTAATGGTAAAGTCGTTCGATTAGCTTTTGAATTTAGTATAGACTGTATCGCTTTATATGGAATAGATGGTTGATTAGAAACAACTGCAGACGGTATAACTTTGAGTTGATTTTTTGTATAATTATCTGTTATTTTATCCTTAAATTCTCTGCCATTCATCTGCATAAGAGAAAGAGTTAGAAAATTTCTGTCCGTGTCTGCGAAATACGTATAAATCAAGTCTATGTTGAATTGTATAGAAGTTTAATTGTTAAGTATAATTATCATACTATTACAGGATTAGTGGCTAATGTCAAACAGACCAGAAAAATAAATATATAAAACAGAAGATTGGGATACAGCTAAAATGAATAGAGTTTGAACTCCATTTGTGAGAAAAATACTGAAAGTTATGTTTTGAAAATGATATCATTTTAAAGCCTGGAATCAAGGCTTAAATTTGATATGTGATAAATGTATGCAAGCTAGCACTCAAAACGATCTTGATGGCAGAAAGCTCTAACTAAATATACTTATATATGTATATGCACTTATATAAGCATATTTAGTTAGAGGTGTCTGCCGTCAAGATCGTTTTGAGTGCTAGCTTACGATAAACATAAACATAGTAAATAGATCTCCTCTCAATGACTATCAAAATATTGTTTCCATTCAATGTAAAAGTCTATAGGTTTTTACCATAAGTTGTAGAAATTGTCGAAAAATGAGAATTAGAGAAATACCTAGTTTTGAAATACATTTTAATTAAACCAAAACAAACGAATAAACTAATTTTTTCCAATATATTATATCGAGAATGAACTGTTCATCATTTTAAGAGTAAAAAAATTATTTTCAAGTTTTAGAAAAAAAAATTTAAACGGAAAAATTCAAAATCTCAAAATCAAAAGCTCCGGAAAGACTTTTTGAAGTGATGATCGCACAAAAGTAAATATCTTTTCTGAATTGAGGTGCAATGTGTGATACATCAAATTAAAGTTAATATACTTGGTTTCAAAATGATATTATATTCAAAACATAACTTACAGTCGTTTTCTCTCAAATTGAGTTTAAACTCTATTGATTTTAGCTGCCCAATCCTCTGTATGCTCAAAATGTCGCAAATTCAAGTAAAATAATTTTTTATCAATATTTGTGATCAATCTTTTATTTCTCCCTATGAATACTCAAACTTAATATAAGTTTATGAAAAAAAACTTATTATTTCAGTTCCTATTTTCGTGTTTCAGTCAGTATTTCAAATCTTTATAGGCTAAGAATCTATAGTCAATAACAAATATATTATAGCAAGTGGAATAGTATTGTAAGAAAGTGTCTTTTACATTACTTCTATGCAAAATTAGTATACACA
>JAQFZT010001150.1:0-16982 GCA_034696325.1 Camisiidae sp.
AAGTCAACTATTAAGATGAATACCATTAGTACTAAGTCAAGACCCGGTATTCCGATAATTATAAGAAAAACACCAAAAGCTTTGAAAGAAACCGCTGCTCTTATAGAGAAACCAAAGCTTAGTATTTTGACCATTAATTATAGAGAGACACCTCATATAAACCCACAAACATCTACATCTAAATCAATAATTCCATCATTTTATTCTTTAAAATTGGATCATTTCTCTCAATCTCATGTCTCGATATTAAAACGATTACCACTAATACTAAACCAAGACCTGGCATTCCGATGATCGCTAGATCACAAAAAACACCTTTTATTGAGACCACTAGTGCTAAACTAAAACGATTGAGACTCCAATTCCGATCATTACTAGATAGTAATCAATAACTTTTGAATAGTTGGAAAAATAAAATAGTTTGTATCTAATTATAATTTAGTATTGATTTCCAATAAGACTATTGTAGGTATGGATGTATAGATACATTTGATCGATAATTATGAGAATGGATGGATTCCCAACTTTTGAGAGACGAAAGACTTAAGTTAACATATTTTTGAGCATCAATTACTTATATGACTAATATTTAATTAAGTACAGTTACGATAGATTGAACACATATTGATAAAAGTTTTTTTTTGTATTTTTCGAAAAAATAGAAAAATAATTTAAAAGATTTATTTATGATTTGGTTGAATCTGTTACTGTTTTGTGAATACTTAACTTGATTTTTTGCTTATGATCTACTAGTAATGTTAGACTTGAAGTAAAATTGGGAATCAGCTAGAGTTTCCAAGGTCAACTCCATCATCACTCCAATGGAGAAAATAAACTTTATAGTGGAGTTAGAGTGGAGTTGACTCTAGTGGAGATGGAATGGAGATGGAGTGGAGATGGAGGGATTTTGGCAATTTGGTACACTAGAATCAGCTTAAGTTTTATCCCAACCTGACCAACCTTTGAACCCCACCAGACCTATGGTCGGCACTGGTCTGCACTAGTTTTAAAAAAATTAGATCTCTATAGATATCAAATATGTATAAGTAGTTTATATTTCTCTCCTCAATCAAGTCAAATGTTAATTATAGCAAAAATCATTCTTCAAAACATATAATAAATCATTTTTGCGTTCAATAATGAAAAGTTAAAAACTTTTGCGTAATAATTACGTAAGTTTTATGAGTTAAACATTTAATGAATGTATGAATTAGTTATGAATGAATGCTCGGCCGTTCATAAAAATAGGTATTGAGTCGTAATTTATTGAGAAGACTATTGACTGCATTTAGATTGATAGTGAAGTTCACCATATTTTGCAGCTGTTGAGCAAACCCTAAACTATTTATGACTTGAAAACACTATAGAAATACACAAATACTGTATTTCAGTCTATCTGTTGTTCTTTTAATTGTAAGACAAATCGCTTTACAATTCAATTGTTCCAAACAAACCAATCAATTAATTGTCATTTATTATTATATTTATTATTTTCAGTCAATTTATTAGAAATAAGCGTTTGATTCTTTAGAAAAAGGTATTTAATTGAAAAATAGATTATTTCTCTCAAATTGATGTCAACTCTATATGTATTTCTCGTATATTTTTATTATTATTATTATTCTATCCATTCATTGGATTTCAATCTTTTTGTATTTTTATTCAATATTCCTATCAATTTAATCCACTTTTATTTACAATTTATTTCTTTATTAAAATTAATTTTGAATTTTATTACTAAAGAAACGAATTTTAATTGAGATTTCGATTAAAAGAAAGTGTTAATAAAGTAAAAAACGTATCAATGGCTGCAACGGATATGAAATTCGGTCCCGAATGGTATCAATTTCTCATTCATTACTTAAAACTTTAAATAAATTAATTGATAGTTATTTTACAAAGAATTACCACAAAATAATTAATTATTAATAATTAATTAATAATAGTTTGAAAGCAATGCAATCAATATGTTATGCAAAACACGTACTCATGAATTGTTTATTAATTGAAACTATAATTAAATAATTGAAAGGTTGAGAGCTCTGTCGGATGGCGTACCGAACGCCACATCACAAACACAAACCCCTCCGACAACACCCGCACCGCCGAAGTATAAACTCGCAGAATTCCGTTACGGACGCGAAGAAATGTTGGCGTTATTCAATCATAATTGTAAACCACCCGAAAAATTAGACGAATTTCCGCATATTTTTGTGGAGAAAATTCAAACGCCTTTGGCTTTAATCACAATGTCTGAAGAAGAAAACAGACTCTGGTCTCGAGTTAATAGTGATGCTGTCCTGAGACTTATGGGTAAAAGTGGTGGAACTGGTCCTGAACGGGAACGAGGGGTTAGTGAGAGGGGAGGCCTTTCCATAAGGGCTGGCAGAGGAAGCAGTCTTTCAGAAAGAGGTCGTGGAAGAGGTAGAGGAGGTTTTTATCAACGCGGGACCACTTATGATGACGGAGGAGACAGTCCTCCAGAAAGACGAGACTTCAGAACGCGTACATTCGAAAGAAGTCCGAGTATTAATGACGACAACACTAATTCCAGAGATAAAAAATATGAGCGAAGCTTCAGTAGGGGTGGTGGTAGTGGTGTCGGTACTGAAGATAATGGGTTGCAGTCCAGAAAAAACTTAAATTCCAGATCGTCTTCGGTTGAAAATTGGAGAACTGCTGGAAGAGGTGAAGACAGAGAGGGCTGGAGAACAGCGGGAAGACCTCAAGACACTTGGAATCGGAGTAATTCATGGAGAAGTGGAGAACGCGATTACGAACACGAAACCGAACACTTGGAAAGAAACGGTCCCCACAAAAAGTATAGTTACCAAAAAGACAAAAATTCCAGTGAATTGTGGGACGACTGCGAAGAGAATGATAGACGCAATTCATTGCCCGAATGGAGTCTCGATGACGGACCTGAATGTGATGCCAAAGTTGGCACTTTTGATGCTTCGGGTGCTTTCAGAGAGATTAATAATGATGAAGAAGAGACTAAATTAGAAAATGTAAAAGAAGAAGATGAAAATGATAGAGAAAATGCTTCTGAGGAATGGACTAATGTTGACAGAAATCGCAAAAAGACTTCTCAAAACACTAAAGATAATGAACTGCAAAAAGAATCGAAAAATGAAATTATGAGCCAAAAGATGGAGAAACCAATGAAGAAAGACGAGCGAAATCATACCGTCGACAGTATAAAAGCATCGTCTCATATGTCTAATAATTCTCAACAACAAAAACAATCGCAACAACAATTGCATCAACAGTTGCAACCATTACAACAACAATCACAGCCATCAACGACATCGCCTTCCAATACAAATCCTTCAAATAAATTATTAAAATCAAACGACACATCAATTCAACATAAGAAATCTCCGTTAGAAGAGGACGGTTTCGCCCATTTAGAAAAAGAAGCCGAGAATATGGTCGCGCAGTGGACTGCAGATGAAGACCAAAAAGACGAGCACGAAATGGAAGGAAATGTGAAAAATATTGTAGTCCTTCCGGTTCAACACGAAGATGCGTTCAAATGGTTCTATCGCGACCCTCAGGGAGAACTTCAGGGGCCGTTCACTCCCCACGAAATGTACGACTGGTTTACTGCCGGATATTTTGCAATGGATTTACTAGTCAGGAGAGGATGTGATGAAGTCTTTTCACAACTCGGAGAACTTTTTAAGTTATGGGAAAGAATACCTTTTTTACAAGTTCAGGGTTCGACTCCTCCCCCTCTCAGGAGCTCATCATCTAATCCTTCATTATCATCAATACCTGTTTCATTGTCATCAACATCTCATTCATCAGCGCATAATATTCCTCCGCATCAGCATCTACTTCAACAACAATTTCAAGCACAACCGCCACAACAACAGCAAAACATTCAATACATGAATCAACACAATCTTGACATGCAGTCACAGTTGAGACAATTGTTGGCTCAACTCAAAAAACAGGACGGATTTTCAGATTTATCCCAACAACAACAACAAGAAGTTCTCGTTCAACGATATGTAAATTTGGAGCGAAAAAGACAGGCATCGCTTCAGTCATCATCCATTCCAAACACCAGATCTGCCGAAGATTCACAACTCTCCTCATTGGACGCGTTGTCTAATCTTCGAATTCAAGGCACTCGACCGCTACAGATGGTTAACAATAGTGGTCACGTTCAAAGCATTTGGGAAATGAATTCAAATGTTATGTCTGTCTCTGCTGTAGAAGAAATGCAACGCAAAGAACAAGAAAGAAAAGAACTCGAAGAGAAGAGAAAAGCTTTAGAAGAAGAACATAACAGAAGAAAATTAGAACAGGAAGAGATTCAAAGAAAGTTGAATGAAGAAAGAGAACGAAAATATGAAGAATTGCAGAAAAAGCTCGAAGAAGAACGTCTCAGAAATCAAGAACTATTGAGAAAACAAGAAGAAGAGATCAGAAGAAGAGAAGAAGAAGAGAGACTACGTCTTGAAGAAGAACATAATAGGATTGAAGAAGAGAGACGTATTGTTGAGGAACAGAGAAGACGTCAAGAAGAACTTATTCGTCTCGAAGAATATGCTCGAAGACAACAACAAGAAGAATCAGAACGAAGACGACTATTAGAAGCAGAAAAAGAGAGACAAAGACAACAGCTTCAAGAGATTGAACAGCAAAGGGCTAAAGAGATGGAAAGAATAAGACAAATTCAACAACAGGAGAACATCATTAAATTACAACATCAACAACAGGAACAGAACAGAAAGGTATGGGGCGGTCAAGAACAGAGTCAAAGACAACAAAACGCATTATCGCTTAATGAAATCCAAAGGTTACAGGAAGAGAAAGAACGTGAAGAAAGACAAAGACAATTACAAATACAACAGCAACAAATGCAAGCATTATTTGCAGCCCAACAACAGCAGCAACAAGAAAGACAACAGCAAAATAAACAGAACCTAACATGGGCTACACCTTCATATCAACAACAAAACGTACCCGTCAAGACTTTGGCTGAAATTCAAAGAGAAGAAGCAGAAAAAGTGGCCAAACTCAAAAAAGTGGAACATAAGAAACAACAAATACAAGTGACTAATAATGTGCCAAATGCTGGCATTTGGAACAATGCCAATAATCAACTCTTCGGTCAGACTATACCCGGAAAACCAACCAATTCGACGAACTCTCCCGCGATTGGCTTTTGGGAACCGGAATCTCGAAAAGTTCAGACGGATAGAGCCAACGAAAGTGCCTTACATTCAATGCAAAGCAATACAAAGGGCAATAATCATTCATATTTTCAAACAAAAGTTAATTCACGAAATAAAAAAGATGAGGTATTGGCTGCCATTCTTTCACACCAACAGTTCCTAAAA
The DNA here is from genome assembly GCA_034696325.1 of Camisiidae sp. Taxonomy (NCBI): domain Eukaryota; kingdom Metazoa; phylum Arthropoda; class Arachnida; order Sarcoptiformes; family Camisiidae; species Camisiidae sp. The sequence goes on from JAQFZT010001150.1 coordinate 5,358, forward strand.
TGACTATATTTTAACACTAATTTTTTGATTTATAGGAATCAGTTTTGAGGCTCTTTGAAAATCAGAGGAGACAAAAAACAGATGAATTCACGCAATGGTGTATTGAAGCCCTTTCTAGTTATCAGTCAAGTGTAGATAGTAAGTGATCTCATACTACAATTGATTCTTCAACGTTTAAACTGAATTTTGTTCCAATAGTTCCGACATTTATTGCTTTTTTGAAAGACGTTGAATCTCCGTTTGAAATCAATGATTACGTTCGTTCATATCTTGGAGAGAGTAAAGATGTGAAAGACTTCGCTAAACAGTTCATAGAAAAGCGTTCTTATTTCAGAAATCAAGCAAAAAAAGAAGCGTCTGAGGTATGTATTGAACAATGAAGTGATTTAAGACTATTGAACTTGTAATTGAAAAGGAGCTGATGTGGGGACCGGCGCCGGCCATAACTCCGTCCGCTAACAAATTAACTCAATCGCCATTAATTAATCAGACCGTTAATTCTGGTGATAATGAAATGAGTGGTGGTTTCATTCAAGCGGGAAAAAAGAAAAAGAAAGGAAAACGTGTTATCGATAATTCAATACTCGGTTTTACAGTTCAAGCAGATCCCGATCGCATCAATGCCGGAGAAATAGAGCAAATCGACGATTAAAGCGAACAATACTTACTCCAAGAGAATTATCATGTGTTGGTTCATGTGTACAGTATTTGCAAATTTATATTTACAGTATAAGTATATGAGTTATATATTATAAAGAAATATATATAAGATTTAAATACAGTGAAAACATTAACGAAAACTAACAATTCACTGCTTTTTCGACAACTGAAAGAATTTCTTGTATTTAATGACAACTATAAGAATGTTCAGCCCCTCACACATGCAAATAAATATCAAAATTAAAAATAGTTGTATTTTTTGAACAAAATATAGAATTCAATCATTTAGTATTTGAGAAAAAAGTATTACATTTTAACAGAACTTGAATGAAAAAAATGTTAAACGAATACAAGATCATAAAAAGCGAGTCTATTTCTTTTTCTTGGATTTAGCGGACGTGTCTTTGCTTTTGGATTCATCACCTCTAGGTTTCTGCCATTGCAATGGCTTTCTTCTATAGATAGGCCACGGAGGAAGTGTCAGCTGAAGTGAATATAGGAATGATTAATTTAGTTGAAGTTGTATTAATTACTGCTTACAATGGATGCCAATACGAATCCCGCTCCAAGTGTATAAACAGTTAATGAGAACTGTTGGACAGCAAAACCCCACACCAAACCTGAGATCTAATCATAATTAAAGAGATTTAATAACACATTAAAGAGATATAACACGTCATTATAGCCAACACTACAAAACTCACTGCAAACAATACTATAATAGTCTGGAAATATCTCTCAGCTCTTCGCTGGCCATCGAAGTCCTTAAATAAGTCATTAAATTATAATTAGTTAATAAATAAACCATTGTTTATATAAATACCATATGATGTGGAATTGAATTTATTAATGATTCAAACATTTTTGAAGCGATTTCAATAAACCGGAGAATAAAAGTGTTAATAATAATTCATTTGTAATCAAGACTCAAATCAGTGACATCTCTTGACAGCACTTAATCATTAACTTAAATAACTTTAAGTAAAACATGTATTGAATGCCCTCTTTTATTGATTAACAGACTTAACGAAAATTGACAGCATTTTAATCTATAACTGAAATATAAATACGTTTGAATAATAGATGGCGTAAACCGTGTTTGTTATGTAGACTTCGAAAACCTATCAATAGGTATTTCAACATTTCATTTCTATAATAATAGACTTCAGACACTGAGTCAAACACTGGAAATAGTGTTGTTTTCACAGTATATCTCAAGATAACATTCTGTAATATATTGAAATCACATTTAATTATTGATATTTGTTTATAAATATTGTCAAAAAAAGCCATACGAATGGGTGTCCCGAAGTTTTACCGATGGATTAGTGAGCGGTATCCGTGTCTGAGTGAAGTGGTTCGCGAATATCAGGTCATTATTTTTTGCTCAAAACCTATTTTTATTCATTTTTCAACGAATAATCAAATAATTGTATTCTTCAACAGATCCCAGAATTTGATAACTTATATTTGGATATGAATGGAATCATTCATAACTGTTCTCATCCTAATGATGAAGACGTACACTTCCGTATATCTGAAGAAAAGATATTTCAAGACATCTTTCGTTACATTGAATTCTTGTTCCGAATGATTAAACCGCGAAAAGTGTTTTTTATGGCCATCGATGGTGTGGCCCCGCGAGCGAAGATGAATCAGCAGAGGGGACGACGATTCAGATCTGCCAAAGACGCTGAAACACGTGAAGCCGAAGCCAAACAAAGAGGTGAAAAACTTCCGTCAGAGGCCAGGTTTGACTCGAATTGTATAACACCTGGAACTGAATTCATGAATCGATTGCATCAGCACTTGAGATATTTTGTCACTAATAAGTTGACAAACGATGATCTCTGGCGTGACGTGAAAGTTGTCCTCTCTGGACATGAGACTCCAGGAGAGGGAGAGCACAAGATAATGGACTTCATTAGGTATGAAAAGTCACAACCAAACTATGATCCCAATACTCGTCACTGTCTCTACGGATTAGACGCAGATTTAATAATGTTAGGCATGTGTTCACACGAACCACACTTTTCGCTACTTAGAGAAGAAGTTAAATATATTCGTAACAAAAATGATAAACGAAATCAACGCGACGCTAATCCTGAAGCCATTACTTTTCATTTACTTCATTTGTCATTATTTCGTGAATACATTGATCATGAATTTTCTGAACTCAAGACAACAATTAGTTTTCCATATAATTTGGAAAATATAATCGACGACTGGGTTCTGATGGGTTTTTTAGTTGGAAATGATTTTATTCCACACATCCCTCACTTTCATATCAATAAGAGTTCTCTTTTAAAGCTTTATTGTGTTTATAAGAAAGTATTGCCGACATTAGACGGATATCTGAATGAAAACGGAAAACTAAATCTCTTAAGATTTCAAAAATACATAAATGAATTGAAAAATATAGATATCGATAACTTTAACGACAATTACGCAGATTTGAAGTACTTTGAATCTAAAACTGGGAGAAAATCATTTAAACGTGATTTGGAAGACACGTCTCATTTTTTCGAATCAAACCAATGCAGTGGTAGTAACGCTTGTGATCTCATACCGCCAAAAGAACTAATAGATCTTCGAAATAGTGATAACGAGAGTAATGAAGACTACGAGTCAGAAGACATTTATGAAAGCAGTGATTCTGACAAAAGTATGTTTATGGAAGAGTTTAAGTCTCATAAACGCGATTATTACATGAGTAAATTGAATTACAGTCATGTAAACGATGCTGTACTTCGAGAACAAGCGCACGAATATATCCGAGCCATTCAATGGAATCTACATTATTATTATAATGGTTGTATGTCTTGGGGCTGGTTTTATCCCCACCACTACGCGCCTTATATCTCAGATGTTAATCATTTTAGTGATATTGATCTCGATTTCGAATTAGGAGAACCATTTAAGCCCTTCGAACAATTACTAGCAGTTCTTCCCTCTGCCAGCAAAACATTACTGCCTAAAGCTTTTGAATGTTTAGTTTCCAATTCTAACTCTCCATTAATTGATTACTATCCCGAAGATTTTCAAACTGATCAGAATGAGAAACAACAGTCTTGGGAAGCAGTCGTCTTGATTCCATTTATTGATGAGAAGCGTCTTCTAAATGCTGTCAAAACTCTTGAACAGAATTTAACTCCAGACGAGATGAGACGTAACAGACATGGGCCACATTTAGTGTTTACATATTCCGAACAAGCGGTTGAGCCCTTCATTTCGCCAAATGCTTCAGAAATGCCAAACATTACTGTAAATCATGCGAAATGTCAAGAACTAGATTTGAATGCCTTTAGAATTCCTATTGAGAGAATACATAAAGGACTTTGCAATGAAGTCAAGTTAGACGTCTATTTTCCCGGTTTTCCAACTCTTCGTCATATTCCTCATGAGGTGGTTGTAAGAAAAGAAAAGGTGCGTGTATTCGAATCGGCATCTCTTGGAGAAAATATGATGTTAATAATAAAAGACCATCAGATCAATGATATTGAATATGTTGTCGAACATTATTTGGGGCGAACAGTATTTGTCAATTGGCCGCATCTCATTGAAGCCAAAGTATTTCAAGTCTCCAATTTTGACGTCAAATACTTTATTGATAAGAATAATAAAATCTCAGCCGAAGATTTCAATGACAAAGAATATCACGAAACTAATGCTCGAATCAATGCTATTGTAAGGAAGTATAAAGAAAGATGGGGTGTAATTGTGGGCGAAGCACAAATAACTTTACACGTCTACCCATTAACTGGTCGTAAATATGTTCTTGGAATCAAAGGAATGGTTACTTTAGAAAAACAGTGGTCATCAGTTCCAATGCTTTGTCCGGTTCAGACAGTTGTTAAAGATATTTCTATTTATGACGAATCGTTCCAACAGTTCAGATCCATAGATGAAATCTATCCGAAAGATGCCAAATGTTTCCTAATTGATAATCCCTATTATGGCGCTATGGCTCGAGTCATCCAATCTATCACTAATGAGGGACTCGTTAAAGTTGAAGTTTTTCCTCAATTGGAACCTGATTTGATGGAAGTTAAAGATAGAGCTAAAGAAATAGTTCATGAAAAATATATGCCTAACTATGTTTTGGCACAACGTCTTGGAATAAGTGGTCACTTACTCTCTCGAATTACTGGAACTATTTTCATAAAACCCTCAAACAGTGATCAGAGGAAAATAAATATTGGTTTGAATTTGAAGTTTAATTCACGAAATGAAGAAATTCCTGGATTTTCAATTAAACGTGACGACACGTGGCTTTTCTCTGATAAAATCCTCAAAATAATGGAAGAATATTTGACTAAATTTCCGTTTTTGTTCGAGAAGTTATCGTGTATTGTCGACAAAGATATCTTTGGTGTCGATGACTTAATTCCTGGCGAACACAAGTAATACATTGAATATTTTGATGATTTTGAAAATCTAATACTTTGTTTAATATTTATTTTGAAGACAAAAAACTTTAGAAGACATCCAAAACTGGCTCAGGTCATTGCCATCGGCTGCAGAAAAGCGTCAAAAGTGTAACGCAGAAATACTAGATGAATATGTTGTCGGAGCGATTGAAGATGTCGTTAATTCACATTTAGTAAGTGAACTCAATTTATGTAATAAATTATCTCAACTTTAGTTTCAAACAGTCATAGAATTGCTCACATTTAAGGTTAGCTAAGGTCAGGTTATACTATCAAAGATTAGCGCAACCTTTTAAAGAATTGGTTGAGAACATGACTCAAATATCTTAATCATCAGTTGGAAACTAAAGCCTATTTTTTGCATACTTTTGAAGCTTTAGCTCTCGAACTATTAAAATTGATTTTTCCTTTGATTCCAAATTAATAATAGGTGTTCGCAAACGAAATCCCATCAGTCGAACAAAACTATAAACCGAATCAATTGTTTCGTCCAATACATTATTTGGGATATTCTCTGCCTGACCCTAAAGCAGACTATCGATTATTCGATAGAGTTGTCAATATTCGTAATGGTATTTCTGTACCATTGGGTGCAAAGGGAACTATCATTGGAAAACATGTTGACGAAAATAAAGAAGTGAACACATTATATGATATTGTTTTTGACGAAAAATTTGTGGGCGGAATGTCTTTGCGATGCTCCGAAGGCAAAGGTTACAAACTGTCTCCGGCCTGTTTGATAAATATAACTTATGGCTTGAAGTTATCGGGAAAATATGATCAATTCGTCAGTTCTTATGGTCAACCCTTACAAACCAAATCATTTCAAGGTCAAAGTTCTCATCGTCAAAAGGTCAATAACCAGCAGTTCTCGTCGAAGGATAAAAACTACGGAAATTTTCAGTTTACTTTTGGACAGCGTATGCCTCGACCACGAATGCCGAGCATGACTTTCGCGAACGCAAATTTGCCTAATCCTCAGGCAGTCATTTCAATGCAAGCTTTGAACCATTCGACAAACTCTCCGTTTAGGTCTCCAAAACATGTGTCAGAATCGACACACGTTAATGATACCAATTTTCCTGTTATGGAGAATATATGGAATGATTTGACACGACTTAATTTGAAGTCTAACGAAAGCACAAATTTGTCCACTTCTCCGAAGGCATCGTTTGCAGAGATAACAGCACCAAAACGTATGTCAGAAAAGACTAAGTCTAACACCAAATCCCGCACTCAAAAGAATAGTCAGGACAACCGAAGAAGTGAAAGAGTTTCAAATTCTGGTCCACATAAATCTAATAACAATCCGATTGAATTATTGGAAAGCTTTAGACAGATATTAATAAAAACATGTGAGAAGTGTTTCAGTGAACCGGCAAAATTCGAAATAACGACGAGCGGTCCCATGAAATCGAAAGCAATCAAACTGACTCTTCCAGACGGCCATTCATTCCATGCAGTGATGAACCCGACACCTGAAGAGGCCTATGAAAATGTCTCGAGAGATGCTTTAGAATATTTGAATAAGAAATTTGGCACTAATATTGATTTGCAGCGACACTACAGAGTACTGCCTTCACCTTCTTTTGTAGATCCAAAACAGACTTCTCCGCGGATCGCCGCCAGTGCACTTCCGCGTCCGCCTACACTTTGGATACAACAAAAAACTTCGTCACGTGATTCACGCCCTAAAGATATTCATTCAATTCCAGAATCCTTTGTTGAAGAAAATACTCGTCTTCTGAGAGAACTGCAAAAAAGCGATCATTCGATGAGAACAAATACAAACATTCATTCAAATAAAGAGCGATACATTCAGCCAAAGAAACTGTTTGAGACTGTGGTGAATACGAATCCTAATCAACGATCGACTCAAAGCAATCAAACGCGTAAAATAGAAAATGATTTCTTTAGAGACATTAATGTCAGTAATCAATCTCAACGCCGAAACAATCAGAGCTCGAATGCAACGCACGTTCAGCCGGCGTTTGAGAATCAATTCGTTCCATTACAAGTTGCCCGAAACAATCAACATCATAGACATCAACCCAAAAGGTCACCCGAACCTGATTTGCAGCTCAAACAGCAAGTACTCACTGCCCATAAAGGGACACCAGAAACCATTTCTGTGTCTTCGGATGACATCGAAATATTGACGCCTGAAGTACTCATTCAGCTCTCGAGCACTTCATCCGAGTCTAAAAATAAATCTTCAGATGAAATTGAAATTTTGACTCCAGAATCACTGATTCAGTCAAGCAATGCATCATCTTCTGGATCAAAGACTTCGAAAGCCAGAAGGGCTCGAATGGAGGCCAACTTGAACTAAATATTGAACTTCAACTTAAATCACATTATTTTCAACATTACTTTCAGATTATATTACTGTAAATTAATGTTATTATTAAACTATTGACTGAATAGAAAACTTGTAATTGAAGTACAAATCTTTCCATTATTTTTGAAATCAATTTATTTGTTGAAACATTTCTTAAACCATGAAAATTAATTAATTCAGTGAAGTGTATGTGAGTTATTTGGAATGGCATTAAAATCAAGTTATTTTAATAGATCTGCTTAATTGTCAAGAAGTTTTACTTAAGTTTTAATCAAAGTTTTACTTAAGTTTTAATTAAAGTTTTGCTTAAAGTTTTACTTAAGGTTTTACTTAAGGTTTTAAAAGCAGTTGAGAGTTAATATTCTCTTACAGTTAGAGAATAATTCATTAATATTTCTTCAGTAATTGTCAAATAATTCAAATTGTTTGTAATTGTATGCAATCGTTTAATATTTTATTATAACTTAATTGAGACTTTAATTGATATTTTGTTTTTCTAATCTTGTGAATCATTTAAAACTACTGTATATTCCGTAACGCTATTTATGAATGACTTCTATATTAAACGCCATTTTCTTGACTCAAATTTTTCGATTCAAAACTAATTTAATGACTAATTATTATTAATTTATTTTTAATCATTTAAGACAATTATTTATAAATTTAATTGAATTGTAGATGAAATATATACTAGTTTTACAGATAAAGTTCCGAAATATAATAAGTATTTAAAAGTTGTTTACATTAAAAACAAAGAAAAGTTTATTGAATTGAGTGATAAATTGAAACAATAATTAATTTTTAAATTTAAATATAATTAAAGTTTTGAATGAATTCGTTTAAAAGAGAGTTCGATAACGACTCCAATAGTAATGATTCGCGTGAGTTATACTTGTTTTTATTATTGTTTGCATTCATTTATAAATCACTATCTTTTCTGTCAAACGTTTTCATTACAAATACCGGTATTTTTCCAATCATTTGACAGAAGTATTCAATAAAAATGTCATTTACTATCGATTAATTGGAAGTCATTTAATTAGTTTGCAATTAAATAATCACTTAATCCTAATCTCAATCTATAATAAAATATCTTCAGATCAATCAAATCTCAAGCTTTACATGTATTTAAGCATTGGTTTAAACCTTTGAAGTTTTGCTAAACTTAGAAATAGTTTTAAAGTAAATGAGATTAAAAACTTTGAAACATTGATCTAAACGTGTAATATCTTTAACTGATTGACACAATTAGCACATGTTATGAAAATGTTTTCGTTGTGTAAACTTATAAAATGGCAAAAACTGCGCCGTGACAACAGTCTATATTGATTGAAATCTTTATGATTTATTGACAATTTATTGTTGATTTAGTGCCAAATGAAAGGAAGCGAAAGCGAAAGAGTCGTTGGGGTGGAGACGAGACTGAGAAGGTGTTCATACCGGGAATGCCAACAATATTACCCGGAAATCTCACTCCAGAACAGGAACAGACATACCTTCGTATGTATCAATTCTAACATTTAATAATAATTAAGTCCATATATTTTGTTTCGTTTCATAATAGATAAACTTATAATGTTTTAATGTATTGAAAAAGACACGAAAAAAATTTAAGGTTTTAAAACAAAACATGCATTTAATTACAAAAATTATTTTCAGGTTAAATATAATTAATATTTTAATTTACAGTCTTTTAAAATATAATTAAGTGTTTAATTTAAGTGACATTTAAACGTTACGATAAGTTATTCGTAGAATTAGTTGAAAATTGAGCTGTGCTTTAATGAATTGGGGTCTGAATTGACCCCCTTTTCTAACCAATTCTCTTTCAGTGCAAGTAGAGATCGAGGCTCTAAGTCGTCAATTACATTCAGGTGATCTCGGAATACCACTCAATCCAGAAGAAAGGTTTGCTCATCGATATCATATGGCATCACAATGTCTTTATCTTCCAATACATCATAAACTTATATCTTTCAATCACAGCTCAAATTTTACATTAACTCATCCGTCATTTTCTCATTTTTTCCAATTTAGTTTTAATTCATTCATTTTTCAATTCGTTTAAGTTAACATCTCATAGGTTTCAACATTATGTTTAAGAATTCATTTGAATACTTTCAGAGCAAGACTTACAGTAGTTTTAAATAATAATTCATTTTCATTTCAGCGTTTAATGATTTCTATTATAGGATTTGCCATCAATTAGTGCTCAATATGTACTCATTTGATGTTAATTATAGTTAATTATTATGAATAATTTTTACAATAGTATTATTAGGAATAATTTGAAAATAATGGCACAATTTAATCATTTTCAGCTCAATTTATAGACTTTACACAAACTTGATATTTATCTATTTATTCCCGCTTTAAAGTTATTAATGATTGTAGAATAAGACCCATTCTATTGCAGATCGCCCTCACCTGAGCCTATCTATAATAATGAGGGCAAACGATTAAATACAAGAGAGTTTAGAACGAGAAAAAAGTTAGAAGACAAAAGACATGAAAACATTCAAAAGATGCTCATCATTAATCCTGCGTATAAACCGCCCGCAGATTATAAGTTAGTACTTTATACAATTCATTCTCATTCGAATAGCTATTAAATTCTTCTTCGTTTCACTTTAAGGCCACCTCAACAGAAGATAAGTGAAAAAGTACTGATTCCTCAGGAAGAATACCCGGATATAAACTTTGTTGGGCTACTGATAGGCCCGCGCGGAAACACTTTGAAAGCTATGGAGAAAGAAGTATTGCTTTTATATCTATTCGTAAAATTAATTATAGTTTGACTTATTCTAACCTAACTTTTGATGTATAGACTGGCGCTAAAATCATAATAAGAGGTAAGGGATCAGTCAAAGAGGGAAAGATTGGTAGAAAAGATGGTCAACCAATGCCTGGAGAGGATGAACCATTGCATGCATTCATTACGGCCACAACACAAGAGGCTGTACTAAAAGCTGTCAATAAAGTAAGTCAATTGAAAAGTTGATAATTTTGATGAACTAAATGTAATGCTTTACAGATCAGAGATGTTATACGTCAAGGAGTAGAAGTACCAGAGAGTCAAAATGACTTGAGAAGAATGCAATTGAGAGAATTGGCTCTTCTTAATGGAACACTACGAGAAAGTGATGGTCCGCGTTGTTCGAACTGCGGGTCAACAGTGCATAGGAGTTGGCAGTGTCCGGACAAACCTAATGTCACTAATAATGTGATTTGTACTAATTGTAATGGTGTCGGACATATAGCTAGAGATTGTAAAGAAAAAAAGACCACTTCTGGTACTATTAATCAGTCAAAGATTGATGAGGAATACATGTCATTAATGGCAGAGTTAGGAGAAGGACCGCCTCCGCCACCAAAGAATGCTAATAATAGTAATAGTAATAACTCATTCTCAGGACCAACAATAGGTTTGACGTCTTCGGTTCCCAAAGCTATAGTCGCTCCGCCACCTATTAGTCAACCGACAAATACGACACATTCGTCAGCGCACACGACCCTTCTTCCCACTCCTAATATCCCACAACAAAATAACTCTTGGAATAGCGGTCAGACATCACAGAGCAGTTGGCCTCAAACGCCATACAGTGTTCATAACTCTAACACAAGTGCTTATCCGATGAACGATTCCTATTCTTCAAACAATATTTACTCTCCAACGACAACCGCTCCAATGCCCTGGTCTTCAACTGGTATTATAAGCAATTTTTCTTATTAAAAGTTTCTTATTTTCATATTTGTCTCATAGGATGGAATCCAATGGTGCCGTCAGGTGTGGTCGCACCCGTTCCACCGCCTCCTCCGCCCCCTATTTCACAAACTCACGCTTCAAATAATAATCCGTGGAATATGTATATGTCTGTGGGAGGTCGACAGCCACCACCACTACCCCCACCCCCTCCTCCACCCCTCAGTCATCACCAGCCCTTATCTAATATGATGATACCTCCGCCGCCACCACCTCCTCCTCCACCACCCCCTCCGCCGCCGCCACCGCTTTAAATATTTTAAAAATACTTGTATTCGGGCTATCATTTAATTTAGAATTTAAGCTTAAGTTTGAAGACCCGCCACATTAAATACCATTTATACTTAGCCTTTGAATCGAATGAAATTAATAAACTCTAATTCCTTGAAAATAATGATTCGACTGATTCTTATTTAAACTTCTTATGTTGT
>JAQFZT010001151.1:0-16974 GCA_034696325.1 Camisiidae sp.
TGTAATTATTTTATGAATTATTACGATTTTTTAACTTTAAAACAGTAACTTTTGAGTGGATTTCTACTCACAAGTAAGACCTGCAATAACCTAACCTAACCTAATACTCTAGCAAAATGAATTGCAACTAAGCTTAGAAGCAATACAGTATCGAATGCAGGAAATGCTGAATATCAATAACTTTTCGATGCAAATGATGAGAGAATTTATCGATTATCTATTTGAGACCACTGTTAAGAATGTTTATCTTTATTATTAATATGATATCTAAACCAAGAAAAATAAGACGGAACTTATTTCACTATCGATATGAAAATGTGTTTTACTGCCATGTTACTATTATCTTATAAAAGGTGAGATGGATTCTTCAAAACTCATTATTTTGGCATAACAAGTATCATAACTCGTGGTGTAATAGCAATTGAATTAGTCATTTAAAACATTCAAATTAGGCTTTAATCATTTTTGCAACAATTAAATTCAATTCTCAATTTATGAAATTCTTTTTATAAAAAAAAGTTTTTTGGCAACTATAGAATAACTATAGAATACTCAATAATACAAAAATTTAGAAATTTAAAAAAAATTATTTTTGGCAACAATTAAAGCATTGTTGATGACGGACAGGCAGACAGAAAGTACAAAACTATAATTACATGTATAAAACAAAAGTATATTAATAGTGGCGGAATAAATGTTTAGTTAATGAGCTCTGAATTTGAATGATGAGACACTTCCAAATTAGACAATAATTTTTGCAACAATTAAACACTTGAATAATATTGAAATTAAGAAATTATAAAATTTTAGGCAACAGTTTAATTCTGATCTTATTGTTGTGTACAGACGGACAGAATTTATAAACTCGTTCTGTCCCACGATTTGAAACAATACTTTTTCTTTTTACGAACACAAAAGAACATGACATCCACTTGAGATCATAAATTGAAATCTTAGTCATTAAGATGAACATAATTATAATTGAGAAGTGTCTGTGGAGTCATTTAATCTTTATCTTCAATTTTTTTATCTCAAACGAAAGATAATTTTGATTCAATTACCATTGAGACAGATCTTTCAATTCAATGTTAATCATCAATTAGAACTTGAATATAAGTTTTGAGAAGAACAGAACATCTCAAAAAATTATATTATTATGCAGAGAATTGTATTTTTTCTATTATTAGATTAATAACATTTAAGTATAAAAATCTTTGAAGAAATTTTCGAAATTTAATGCTCAAAGTTTTTCAATGAAAAATAAGTTTTAATTAATTTATTTAATTAAAGTCATGCATAATAGTAATTTTGGTTTGAATTTATGTGTTTGAAAATCAAATAAAATTGAAAATTATTTTCAAATTGTTATTTTTTAAAACCAAAGGAGATGTTAAGCAGAATAATAAAGAGTTTCTTTAGTATTGAAATAATATAATTGACTTTTTATGTTTGTTCTACACTCTAAATAATTAATTAAGTGCTTCTGAAATGAAGTTAATTTTTAAGTTCTCTAATTCTTTATACGAAAGGAGCCATAAATCTCATGCAATTAAAATATTTGACTCTAGAATAAAGTTAAACCAAAACAAACAAATTTTCATACTGTTATGCACTATAAAATGTATTTCAAAAAGGATTTTCTATTTTAATGAGATTTTCCTTAATATATTTAGTTAAAAATCACTGTCAAACTTAATAGGGCTTAAAGAAATGCTAGTTTTTCAAGTAAATCTGATTAAATTATACAATAGAGTGATATTATTCTTTGATAAGTCTATAGAATATTCTAGTTATGTCTAGGCTTTAAAAATTTCACTATATATATGAGAATAAATTTTCAAAAATAAGTTTCCAAAAAAACAACTTTTAAAATAAACTTTCAACACTCTTATATTTTATATTCAATACTATTTTTAGACTGAGTTCTTACAAAATCTTTTTAAACTTCATTGAGATTTCGGAGTATTATTTGATATTTTAAACTTTTTTAACTTATGTTTTAACCCATAAGTTCATAGATTCTTATTTTCTGTCTATTTGTCTTCAAAACTAGTAATTAAACTTCAAAATTGTTGGAGAATTTAATTGTTGCCAAAACATTATCAATTTTATAGTTTCTGAATTTCAATATCATTAAAAAATTTGATTGTTGTCTAACAAAAAATTCAAATTTTCTGGTCTTTCATCATTTAAACTCATAATTTATAACAATATGATGAGTGATAATGCAGTTTTGGATAAACTGAAGTTTGAAACTTGAAAAAATGAGTTTAGTTGAGGTTCAAAGAAGATGCAGAACCAAAATTGAACTCATCAAAGATATACTATGAAAGAACAACTTTTTGAACTCAACTGTTCTTCTTCTGCTTCTAATCTCTTTTATGCAGATTCTTTCGCTATAAATCCCTTTCCGATAAGCAGAATATATATTCTTAAACTATATTCATCACAACTTTTCACACAAACTCTTCTTAAGAGTCCTTTTAGATTGAGTTCTTTGAAGGCATATTTTGAGAACTTGAATATTCAAAACTGTTGACAAATTATCGGAAAATAAAATATTAATATAACTGAATCCTAAAATTTTATTTTCAGATAACTTGTAAACAATTTTAAATATTAAAGTTTTCAAACAATGCCTTCAAAGAACTCAAATCAATAATTATAACTTAAAGTATTTGAGTTAAAAATTGTTTACTGAAAATTTTGCCATTGATTTGAAACCTCAATTTTTAATAATAATGTTCTGAACACTTTCTCGCTTTAGGACTAATCCTTAGGCTATTTTTACCATATTTTTAATTCTTAATGAGCTTTTTCCGATGTTATAAATGGGCTAAACTTCGAAATGCCCAAACTCATAATGCCAAAATCTTTCTAAAATTCTAGTATTAAATCCACTAGTTTTAGGATTTTAGGCAAAGGTTTGAGGTAAAGCTGTATCTTTAATAAGAAATTTTTTAATATAATTATTCTCAGTTAGCCATCAATAGGAATACAAAGATGTACAACGCTCGAGCGACTCGCGCTCGATGGCAGCACGATCATCGAGCGTGAGCGTAACCATCCATAAGTCAGAATAAGTTTAAAAATATAAATATAATTTTAAAACTAATTCTGAATTTTTACTTTAAATAAAGTTTAATTCGCTTAACAGTATTAAATGAGTATTACATCTTGAATTTCGACATTTCGAAGCCTACCTCATAATGATTTAAATTATTTTACATACTTTTATGATTATTCAAAAAAGGAAAACTAATTATATTGTTTGACCTTTTAAAGAGACTTTAAAATTGTATGAATATTTCAGCGATAATTTATACATTTATTGATTTTTGTATAATTAAATACATGATTCAAACTCATAATTGATAAACATGTTGAGAATTTTTTTATTTATATAAATAAGAATTAGCTCCAAATCAATGTTCAATTAAGTCTTATTATTAAAGCAACAATTTTTCAAAAGCATTATAAATGACAATTACATGAATTTCTTGGAAATTAATTAATAAAATATAAATAAATTAATAGAATAATGCAGTTTTTGGTCATTTGAACAAAATAAATAAATGTAATGAGCATTAAAACAATGAATAAACTCGATTATAAGCAGTTAATCTATTAGTATATTATTTTTCGTAGAGTTTTGTTATCTCATAAAATATAAAATAAGATTCGACTAATTTTTTGATACATTATTTCTGATTTAAGATCATATAAGTTGAGAAATCAGACTTTACTCGAGATTATTTACATAAACTTGCATTTCATTCTCCAAACCACATGTTTCTCAACTTATAATGAAAAGGAAAACTGATTTAATTCAATTTGATTGTGCTCTCATTCGATGATTTCTTAAATCTGATGCCTTCCTCATTGAATGGTGACTTCTTGAATCTGATCCCTTCTTCATTGAACGGCGATTTCTTACTCCTAACATCTTCAGCATTACTTAAAGGCAAAATTTGAAATCTGAGCCCATTTTGAGCCATGTTTTCATAGCTCAGATTATTATTCTGCTCAGACTTCTTGTAACGGATTCCTTCCTCATCGAAAACCCTCTTAAAACGAATTCCTTCCTCATTGAACGGACTCTTTTTGAAACGAATGCCCTCTTCATTAAAGGGGGATTTTTTGAATCTAATTCCTTCCTCATTGAACGGACTCTTTTTAAAACGAATGCCTTCTTCATTAAAGGGTGATTTTTTGAATCTAATACCTTCTTCATCGAATGGGCTCTTTTTAAATCTTATCCCCTCTTCGTTAAAGGGACTCTTTTTAAACCTAATGCCCTCTTCATTAAATGGAGATTTTTTAAAACGAATGCCTTCTTCATTGAAAGGGGATTTTTTGAATCTAATACCTAATCAATTGATGAGAAAATTATGAAAAAACTTTTAAAAATTATGCTTTCAATTTAGCTTATTGTAAAAGTGAAAATTTTGAGGCTTCAAATACGCATCTTTTAAGCATAAAGAAAATATATAAAATTCAAATTTGTTTCTCACAAAAATTTATTTTTCTGCTATACTGCAGAACAATTCTCTTGTTTTCGTCTAATAACTTATTATACAGAATAATAATAATGTATTGACAAATAGCAAATCATATTGAAGAGTGAAAAGTAGAGATCATTATTTAATAGTTAGAATCAAATATTACTGAATCATTTAGTCTCAGGAATATTTTATATAAAAAAAACTGAAAATTTATAAAAATAAATTTCCTGAATAAACAACTTTAGTTGAGAACATAAGATAAATAAAAGGTTCGGATCGAATATCTATTAATGTAATTTTGATATGAAACCCCTTTTTTCTCTGAAGAAAATTACGTCTTCCTCTTGATTTAGATCCAGATTTTGAATCATAAAATGATTTTTTTGTGATATTTGAGTGGTAAACATGAGTAAGTTTTGAAAACACTTATTATAAGATAAAATACACAGAGAAACAAATTTTTTTATTTCACTAATCAACTAATTTTTAAGTTTTATCTTAGAGTTGAAAATTTTTTTTTAAGTTGATTTCATAGACTTTTTTCAAGTCTTAAGTCCATACAATCATTATCAAAGAATCATTTATAAAAAAGCTGGAATTTTTGTCTCTTTTGGTGCCTCTCTATAACTCTTTAGGTTATAATCACTCAAAGAAAGCATAAATACCTTCTTCATTGAAAGGGCTCTTCTTATACCTGACGCCTTCATCATCGAAAGCAAATCTTTTGAATCTAATGCCTTCATCATTGAATACAGACTTCTTAAACCTGATGCCTTCCTTCTCGAAAGGATTCTTCTTAAATCTGATTCCTTCAGCATTGAACGGATTTCTTTTAAACCATGACTTTTCGAATGGATTCCACTTAAACCAGGCATCGCTATCCCATCCGCTTCTTAAATATCTAATCCCCTCGTTATCGAACGGAGACTTTTTATAGCGGATCCCCTCGTCATTGAAGTTAAAACTTTTCTTAAATCTAATGCCTTCTGCATTGAATGGCGATCTCTTAACTGTTATTATGTCGTAATTCTCTGATAGTTCGTCGCATTTATTATATAATTTAATCAACTCATTTAAATTTAATGTTAAAGAATTTCCTGTCAAAGAGAAGAGAAAAAAATTTCATTCAAAACGAGACAAATAGGAAGTTAGAGATAATGGAAAAATACAAAATTTTTCAAAAAAAAATTCGCAAAATATACACTCTTTGAAAATCTCTATTCTTTATGAATAAATTAATATAATCTGTAACTGAAGTGTAATTAAAAACCAGACCTCAAGCAAAGTAAAAATACAAGCTATGGATACTCTGTAAGCGTCGTTGCTATGAGTTAACAATAAATAAGTTGTGCTCTGCACTGAGTGTTCATCACTCTTTAATGTTGTTTCGCTAAATAAATTTCTTTTAACTGAATTAATTCAAACACTTCTTCCATAAACACAACAGTGATTGTATTTGAGGCAATCTTTACTCAAAGGAATCCCTAAATGCCATACGTTTTCTCAGATTTATTAACATAAATGTTTTGCGAAATATCTAATCCAATTGAGTGACTATTGTTCTCATATTCTTGTAATACTAGCAAAAGAATATGATGAGAACTATACGAAAATAAGAATTTCTCATTGCAATCGTACACATAAAAGAAAGAATATTCTTTACATGAAAAGAAGGAATATTGACAATAAAAATTGATTATTATTTAGGAAAAAGTTTGATGTGAGTGAAAAACTGTTTTACTCTCTTGTATGACAAAACTTTTTGAAAAGGAATGTTAGCGATTAGGGCTTATTGTTTGCATTCATCCGTATAAATATTTCTGATCTCAAGACATAGATTGAATGTCCGTTCAAATGAATCTTACAATTATCTCAAGTTCTAAGAGTTAAGATAGAGATAAAAAATATTTCATCAATGAGTTGAACATTTGTAAACTAAATAAAATTCAATCCATTTTCTTATCTAAAACTGAAATATTATTTATAACTACTCATTAGGAGAGAAACTCATTTGAGAAATCAATTTCTTATCTTTTAAATTGATATCAAATATTACATTAAAATCCCCTCTAATCCTATTATTTAAATTATAAATAATTATGGATTTTTAGAAATCTTATTAGAAATTACAGTAGTTTTCAAAAAATGTTGTCATATTAAGTTAAAACACTTCTTGTATTTTTATTTATTCCTTAAAAACTGAATCAAATCATAGGTTCTCTTAAATAAACCCAAATGAGCTCTTAAGGCGTGGGACTTATTTTCCTATGGTTTGAATCAATGTAAAAAAATTGAGATTAACTTAAGTGGAAATCTATTTTCCAATAAATCTCAATACATATGAAACGCTTTTTTATTCTCAATCTCCTCCTAAAGTATCACTTGAAGAGGTCTAAAATTGAATTACTTCCAGTCCAATAAATTTATTTATTTTTTGATCTCTTATCTAGTCTTATAGTACTTGCAATAAATACCTGCTTAATCTTTTACGTGATCTCTAAAGATACAGAACTACTTATTATGAGTTATACATTAAAAGTTATTTTTTAAAAATTGTTCACAGAATACAAATTTTAAAAATCCCATAAAACAGTTAACGCTTTTTGATTATCCTCTTATGAACTAATTTCTAAACAACTTCAACATCAATAGGAAACCAATATATTTTATTCAAAAATCGTTATTTTTATATGAAAAGCTTTTTGTACTCATAATTCATGTTAAAAATATTCAATGAGAAGAAAAATTGATGGAAGATATGAAAAACTTTTGATGTTTAAATTCTTACAAAATGTAAGAATTATATCCGGTAAATATGAGAACTACTTGAGAAACTCGTACCTGAAGTTGACTTTTCAAACTTAGTCTCAAACATATGATTGAATATAACTTTGATGTTATGTCTCTTTACTTATTTATGGCTGAATTTGTTTTTTATACGCAACTTATTGCCAAATATTGATGCTTTAAGATTTGAAACATAATCAAATTAAGAGATAATTGATAAAAGATGGAAAAGCTTTAGCCAAAAGTATGATAAGTAAGAAATTACATGTTTTTGATTAATGTGGATTTAATGCAAAAATGATGTTCTACTCAATCAGGTTTTCAACTAAAGAAAATTCATATATTCTCTCTCTCTCTCTCTCTCTCTCTCTCTCTCTCTCTCTCTCTCTTTACTATAAAAGTATTATTTTCAACATTTAATGCTTTTCAAAAACATAATAATAGTGATAACAGTTAAGCGAAGAAACTATTTATATCTATTTATATCATATATTTTAAAGTCAATGTGAAATAATTGAAATTTCTAATCTCAATATTAGGGATATCAACTTGATGTCAAAGCTCGGGATTAAATTCTCAATTATATACATTTAAATTTATTTCACTCATCTATATTTCAATCTCTAAACAGTAGAAAAATGACATCTGTAAGGATTTGGATAAAAAATCCTTAATTAAAATAAATAAAAGCACTCGAAAAGAGACGTATTTTTATATTATGTTTCAAATTACTCGAAAAGATATATTTTCGGGATTATAGAAAATTTGCCTTAACATATAGGTCTAAATAGTAAAACTTTATTTGAGTTATCAATGATATAATACAAAGTTTTGAACTGAAAAATATTCACACCTTTATGTTGAGATGATTTGCCATATTAAAGAAGATATATTTTTGCAATTTTGTCCAGTTTTTATTTAGGAAGTGTTGCTATCCTTACTATTGCTTTAAGATTAATATTTACTATAAGCAAATATACTATTCCCGACACTATAGAAATCGGTTGATTGTTTGAAGAGTTGCCGACAAACTCTTTTTTCAAATTTCAAATGAATTTTGAGACATATTGTTATTACTCAGTATTATAGCTTTTGTTGTAGTTAATGAATTGGCAATTTTATTGAGACCTTGAGATTGAGATTGAGACCTAAATTGTGTTTTTCCTAATCAATCAACGATTTATTAATATTCAAATTAAGAGATTATCAAATTTATAATTTACTCACAATATTCGGAATATTTATTACAGGACTTTCTTTTATAAAACTTCTTTCAAAACAATTTATGAATATTTCTTATATATTTAATTATTGAAAATAACTTACTTGAAAATTACTAAAAATGACTTGAAATTTGATTACCAAAAGTTAAAAGCTTTTAAGCATTGAAAAGTTTAAGGCATTGAAACTATTATTAACTTTGAAACTATAATAATTTATAAATAAAAATGAAATGATGAATGAAAAATAATAATTATATGACTATTTACTACTCTGTAATGATGGTTAGACATAAAACTTATCAGATCTATAAACAAATATTGAAAACTTTTCACGACGAGTTACTTTTGATAAAGCAGACACTTGAATGACTCTCATGTGCCCAATAAAAGCTTTCTATTGACAAGACATGTTAATAATTTATTCAAGACAACCATAATGTCATTCTCTCATAAAGGGCTCTCTTATCACTTGCTATAAGGATTTCTTCCGGAGAAAAAGTGCCTCTCATTAGTTAGTCTTAAAATGATACTTAACTTAATATTTCATGATAAAAGTCTTCACACATCTAAAGCTTGTATTTCACCACAAAAAAAATGTTTGAGTATAAAAATCCATTCAAAGAAAGGAAGTTAAAAAAGTAAATTACTCTCAAATGGGAATTAACTTAAAAGTAAAATTTTTGATTTCCATGCAGACAATGAGATAAAAATTTGTATAACTTTTAAACTACAGCTACCAAAAGGCAAATTTTGATTTTGTTTGAAAGATTTTTATTTGTTTGTAATTTATATTTATATGAACTGAATATTATTCGGCAAATCTACATATATTATTGTCTTGAACTGGAATGCAATTTTCCTAACGAACAAAAATATATTGATATTTTACAGCAGTCATCAAGTGATTGCGTGTTACAGTCATGTGTAAACCTTATATTTTTAGAGCCTGATTACTTTAAAACATTTTACTACACAGAAGTTTCAACTTACGATTTTTAAAATCAATTTTCAAGTTGATTACATATTTTTGTGATGTAGAACGAGACCAATTTTCTCCAAAAATAGGTTTGATTGCAATCACCATTCATTGTCATTTAAGACAGAACTTTACAAATACATAAGGTTTTTGCGGGGAACTTAAGAAATAACAATGATTTCTATTATTCTATACAGTATCTTATTCTGACGCTTATCTGTTAAATGAGATCTGATAAATGATGTTTTCAAATTGATGTGCTATTACGGTACGAATCAACATGTTATGAGTAGTCAACAAATTTTATTATTATTACTATTGCTATAAAGAGAGGATATTTAGGGATAAAAATATTCTTTATTGTGCTTTCATATAGTTTATTATAGACTGATAATAGGCCTAAATATTCTTGAGTTTTTTTTCACTATTTGAGATCATATAATAAGTCAAACGCAATGCTCGATAAAACTTAAGATAATTGTCTCATCAAATATCAGAGAATAGAATAATTTAAAAGTTTGTTTGAATTAATTTTTCTTTAAATTTCTTGAAATTTTGAAATATGATTAATGAAATTAATTTTTCGTCATTTCTAATAAGATTATTAATAAATTTATGCATTTTTCAAAAGAGATGTTAATTATTGTTGTGTCGGCAAGTCTTAGGGTTTATATAAACTAAACCATAGAATGTATGATAGGATCAGAAAATTCATTTCAATTTGTTTTAATATGTCATTAAACAGTTTGACTTCTAATTAGACACAAAGTTTACTCAATTCTCGCGATGTTTGCAATCATATGACAAGTCAATAGTACTTTATTTAATTATATAAACATTTTATGAGCTTTTCCATTGACTTTATATTCCATTGCGAAACAACTTTTGTATTGATAAAACTTAAGTCAGAGTTCTATTGATAAAACAAATTAGAAAAATTATAAGAATTTAATTTATGATAATTTGTTTGTCTTTGAGAATAAGTCTTGAATATTTGGCATAATTTTCAATTCGGTTTAAAATATATAATAAACTAATTTAAAAATTTTAATTTATCGGTCGTTATGTTGTCTCAAAGAAAACTTTCTTAACTTCAGGCCTTTGGGCCAAATATTAGATGTGATAAATTCCTTACTAATGAACTTAACCGTTAATTTTATAAGACTTATAATTGTGATTTGAATGTAACTCATTCATTGTCTCTATCAATTCAAGCATGTTTTGATTTCAACATTTTGTTAATCAATCGAAAATTTATTAGTTTAGAATTAAATAACTTAAAAGAGTTATTAGAAAAATGCTTACAAACATTATAAGCAGTGTTAGACGAGGCTCGAGCTTGAGCTGATCCTCTCTAAATTTCAAGAAACTTTCGCATATTTGAATCAAATCCCATAAATATAGAAATCAAATAATGCTTTCTTTTATAGAAACAATTAATGACTTTCATTGAATCACAAAATGACACTTTAACTAGTCATAAGTTTTTTATGAGATTCAAATTGTGATAAACAGTATTTTAGTTTATAAGTCTTATCAAATAGAAGATTAAGTTCAATAGTAAAGGATTTATTTCTTATCTATACAAAAGTTAATAAGACACTAAACTTATAATACCAATAATCTTATAAACTGTTGTGAAATAAAATACCGCTAAACATAAGTTGAAAATTTGATAACAATGTTTGTCTCGTCTCTCAGATCTGAATTTGCATGAAAGTTAATAACCTTTTTGATAACATTGGTTGAAGTTTACTATATTAAAAAAGGATTAAAACAATACAAATCTTAATTCAAATTATTTAAATTTTTATTCCTGAATTAACACAGTTAATGCTAACTTAAATGTGTTGAGGAAACAATTAGCTCTTCTCTGCCATCAAAGTTGATTAAAAATAATTATTCATCGAATTCATTATTATAACCAGTGATGGCAAACGCTCGAGCGGAAGGCGCTCGGTGGTGAGCGCGAGCGTCGAGCGTTGCCATCATTGATTATAATATTCTTGTTTCATAACTACGTTTTTTCTCCAATAAGTTTGATTGTCTTCGCATAACCTTTTGTGATCAAAACTCTGATTAAATTAACTATCAATCGAAAGAAAAGGTCAACTAATTGTTTATTCTTAAAAATTGAATGTAGTTATGTAAGTCTCTGAACTTAAAGATCTTTCAGAATATTTGAGTTCTCATGCCTGCAAAACAGAAATTTTTCTCTATTTATATACTGAATAAGTTTTCTTGAAAGGAATATTAGGTTTCTTAACCTATGCTTAAGTTATTCATAAAATTCAAAGTATTTAATTTAAAAAGAATTGTTGTTAACCTAGTTATGCAAGAATAATAGTAGGCATAAAAAGTTAATTAAAAATTTAAGATAATGAGTGGGAGAATATTCTTGCGTAGGCGTAATATATTATTCTGTTTATTAATGCTTTTTGAAATAATGGAAGAAAAATCCGGTTTCACATGAGATTCAAAAGTCAAAATTCTGCCTTATAATTGCTATAACAGTTTTAAGTATACTTTTGAATAAATTATTATCTAATTTTAAAAGTTTTATTTACAAACAATGCTATTTCGCATGTTTTATCAGTTAAAAATTCAAGAGTATTAAATAAAACAAATATAAAAAGAAAGATAATTCTTTCATTAATAACGAATCTCTTAATGAGGAAACGAAAACCATTTGATTGATAAACAGAAACCTTATGCTATTGTTATTTTATATGGTTTCTGGCATTCATTGATATCGGAAATAAGTTACTATTTCAGTAAATTGACAGTTAGGTCCGCAATCTTAGTAGTCAATCGAGATTAAGTACCAAAAATTTTTCAAAGTTCAGTAAGAAGTTTATTAACTTTTTTGAACTTTTATAACCTTAAGCATTAGTTTTACTCATTATAAAAAAATTCTTTTCTGAAATAAATCTAAAAGTTTCGACTCATTTAATAAAATTGATGGTTCAAAGCTCTACACCTTATAATAAATTCGTCTAAATTTGATGTAACACTACATCTAAAGCTCTTTTTATTTGACTTTTTTACAAATGAAAATTCTTTATAGATTTTAAATAAAAAAGATACCAATTTTCTCTCTAATCCCATCTTATTTAAGATTAAATATAGAGGTATTTCTAGAGTAATAGATATTTTTTATATGAAATCGAGTTACAAGAATTGTAACTTAGATGAAACATGAGGACAAACTTACAAATTCAAATGTTAATGAGTAATAGCATTAGCATTGAGTAGTGGTTATGAGTTGTGAAACCCTTATTAATACTCATCACTTCCTAAGTGATGGGTACATGTCTTTCCTGGAGTAGCCGTACATAAGAAATACTATACTTCATCTCTCACCAAATGGGAGTGAGGGCGTAGTTTCTATGCATATATTGCAACAATCTCTATGTGCCGTAAAAAGCTCAGAAAATACCCACATAACTATTTATTATATACTTTGTGAGGTTGAGCTTTAACTTTTCTACAAAAAATCTTAGTAAATTTTTACTTAGATTTCTAATAAAAATTTTCTAAGATTTTTATAGAAAAGCTTAAGCACAACCTCACAAAGTATAAATAAATAGGTTGATCATGTCTGAAATTAGTGATTCCTTGACTCAGTCATGGACAGGTTAAATATCAAAGGGTGTTTTTTCTAAAATTTTAAATTCTTACAAAATGCAAAGGGGGACCAAGCACTACATTTTGAAGAAAAAGGTCAAATCCTGGACTTCTTGTTCATTCCACGCCTGGTCACCCTGTTAATTAATAATAATGTGGATATTTTTTACTTTTAAACGGCACATATCATTCATTACTATATCAGTAGTTGTGTGCTGACTCCCGAGAGATTGCGGTATACAAAAGTAAAATGATAAGTACATGAGAAACAATCAAAATTAGTGTATTTACTGTACAACAATTCATCAGACATAAGATCATTGACTTTGAACCAGAATTATTATTATTCATTTAAGAAACTTGTGGTATTGATTTTATTGAAGTTGATATAAAGTTCAACATAAATAATTGAATCTAAAAAGAATTCATTTGAACCTAAATATGAAATAATTAGAAAAAGAGCGAATATTCTTATTGTTTAAGATAAATTTACACCACAGTGTGTAACAGAACTTCGGCTCTCGTGTTGTTTGAATTTTCTAGTATAGTCAAAAGTTTGGTCTTTGAGGCTGTGAGCGTTCATGAGGCCCCACCCTCGAGTGTGGTACATCGTTGGATTCATTTCATCGAGGTGAGTCGATTAATACCATAATTGACCCTATTCTGACCACTTCGGGCCAACTCCCGACGGTTCTGGTCAATTACCGATATTTTCAAATTATGAGGTTCCTCAATATTCTGAATCCATTCATATTTCACTTCAACACTTTTGACTCATATTTCAGTACTTTTTTCGAACTTTATAATCAAACGCCCGTTACTTCTCATTATACTCGATAATTACAATTAATTTTGTGTCAAAAATGTGGAATCAATGGACTCAAAATGATGAAGAAAGTTCAGTATTTGTAAATACCGGTAATAGACCAGAACCGTTGGGATGTGGTCAGAATAGGATCAATTATGGTACCAATCGATCCAACGTCAGATGAAACAACACGAGATATTCAATGCCGGAGTTCTGTTACACACTGTATCATAATTCCGATTCATTTCGCATAAGGAATGTGAGAGTATAACTTTCCTTAAAATATGTTCCTCAGTCTTCGTATGAAATTCATTCAAACAATAACTTTTGAGTGCATTTCTGCGAAGCCCTGCAATGACTTGCACTCTTTATCCCAAATGAATAGGAATTGATGTCATAGTTGTTATACAAAAATGAAAATAAAAATCAACTATAATATTGTTTTGCAACTTAAGCTATGTTCCCACTTGCACTTAAGCTTAAGGTTCCTTACCTTTAAGTAGAGGAACATGTGTTCCTATTATGCATTTAAAGGGATCCCTTAGAAGAATCTTGCAACTTAGCTTTATTCTCTACTTCTGAGTCTCTTATTCTTTTATGTGGGCAAACGTGCAATTTTTATCGCATTAAAAGATTTGTTTTTAAGGAAATATCAGCTAAATATTTAAAAATGTCTTCTTAATGCACTTTGAAAACAGGTCAATCTTATAATGCTAATTCTGTATTCTTACTCCTTCGATCATAAGATCTTTGACTTAGTATTTGCTTTTTGTGAATTCTAACAATTTTTCTCAATTATTTAATGTAAGTTATATTTAGATAAAAAATTGAGACAATCTTTTCTTCTTCAATGATAGAAACAATTCTTGTATTCAAATAGAGCTCTGATATTTTTGCATCAATAATTTGAGTTGAGTCAGGCATGAAATGAAACTTTGCATTATTTTGATGAAAAATTCATATTTTTCGGGATTAATCTTTGTATAAATCATGAATATTTTTTCTTCAGAAAATATCCTCAAAATGCCTTTTAACTTTGGAATACTCATGTTTTATTATTTATTCATAATTTGTTTATTTTTGCAAAAATTTCTAAATCATAAGTGTTTTACGTGAAAATATTAATTATAACATGTTTAACAAGAGAGTCATAAATCAAGTTAAATAATTTAATAACAAGAATGTAAGTAATAATTAATAATTAATTGTAATGCGGATTACTTTTGACTTAATAAAAAAGATTTTATTATTAAACTATTTGATGTCATAAGTAATTTGTAAGAATAGAGTCAATATTTTATTAATTTTCAATAAGTGATCTGTTAGCGAATTATTCGGTAAACTTTTAAGTTCTGGAGAAACTCCATTCAAAAATATTTTCATGATCAATAAGTTTTCAGGAAATTCAACTTAAATATTCAGTATTGAACTTTATAGTTGAAAGTTTTATAAGTATTTCTTGTGTGACAAAGTTTTCATACTTTTTATACCTCTTTTGCATGCCTTCGAGCGAAATATAAGTAAATTTTGGGGTTTAGCGAAATATAATCTAAATATATATGAATTCCAATAAATTAAAACTGTTTATCGACCGTTAACTTATTTTCGAGAATTTGTTAAAATCATTGCCATTAACTCATATGTAATAAATTTTCAAGTTTTCAGAGTTTCAAATTTTCAAGTCTCAATATATGGTTAAACGGGAAAATTGTTCATAATTAAAGCAATTAAATTCCAAAAATAAAAGCTTAATTCCATTGTTTTGAGGTTTTCAGAGACAAAAACAATAATTGATTGAAAAATTGAAGACTTTAAACCTTTTCTGATTCCTAATGCAATCCAAATTTAAAGCTCATCTAGATTTTGAGATTTTATTTGTTGAGCTCGAGAATTAAACTTCGATTCAAACACAAGTTTTGAACTAGTGAAGTGAATTTGCAAATTTCTCTTCACTCCTTCAACCGGTTTTAGTTTGTTTGAACTCATATAATATAACTTATTTATCTTAAGTAATAATAAGTTTTGAATTATTGAACGTATAGTGAACTCACTAATACTGTACAGTATTTACATACCAGTAACTTATATGAAGTCTAAAACAATTTAATATATTCTCATTTCTCTTTATGATACTTGAAAGCTATGATTCTAAAAAGAATTGACTAAAAGTGTATTAATTTCTTAGAATTTGTTGAATGATTGATGCAGAGTTAGGGAAAAAGTTTTATCTACATATTATCGTCATTCAAGTTGAATTAATGCCAAAAATTATGATAAAAAAGAGTGACTCAGTATTAAAACTCGTGGTGTAATATTTAAATTTAATAATGAAAGACATGCAAATGCCTTTCATAATTATTACAACAATTTAACACTTCAAAAACATTGAAATTTCTATTTTTGACATCAATTCTCATTTTATTATTGACGGGTAAACAGACTGACAGACAGATAGAAAGTACGAATTTATAAACTCGTTCAGTTCGACCACTAGTGATAAACTTTAAATTATAAAACATTAAAGACCTCATCCGCTAACCAATAACTCTATAGTTTATAATAATTTCAATAAATTTCTCGACTACAGAATGTAATTTGCATTTCATTATGTATGAAGCCTTCAATCAATATCAGATAAACAGAAAAACAGTTTTCATCTTTAAAAATATTAGAAAATTTAATCAATACTTTTTCAACTGAAAAATGACTTGAAATTTCCATTAGAGTGATAGTCATTCAGGATTAGCTGTCATATACTAATTAATATTTTTGAACTTCAAATCTCAAGTTAAAACTGATTTATCAGTTTGAGATCTCTTACCTGTTGCAGAAAATTTTTACTAGTCATCAAATTATAAAGTTGAGCTCAATTAAGTAATTCTCTGAAAAAGCTGTTTTTAAAGCAGATAAATTGACTGAAAGCTCATCGATTCGTTCAGATAATAACAATTTTAAAACACAATATATAATATACAGAAGTTTTCATATGTGTATTCCAATTGATCTCTTAGTATATGAGATAAGAATTAGAATACTTTGATATCTCTT